>CABFVX010006115.1:29427-43143 GCA_902151425.1 Timema shepardi
TATATATATATATATATATATATATATATATATAAGATCTTGACGTGTCTTTTAAGTGATTTAACTCTGAATCAGATGATAAAAGAAAAAAATTATAGATTAGGTATGGTAGAGAGAAGTATGGCGGAATATCACCCTGGGTTTTGGTATACTCCGCAAATTACGGAGTAGCCGTCGAGGATGACCGCGAATTGTTCTTCTGCGAAGACTATGGTCCTTTCATAATCCTGAGCCACAATTTAGCGCCGGTCCCTGAAAAATTTCCACTTAAAAACATATTTTTACTCCCGAGCACCAATCCAACACACCGTCACTTATAGCGCCAGTCCCTTCTTCTCGAGCCTTTTCCACCTCCCGGTATCAGTCAGTTCCACGAGCTTTGATAAGACCCCTCCTGTAGCATGAGGCAAGATAAATTTGAAAAACAGGTGAGTTAAATAATGAAAATTCTTTAGAAAGGTCAAATGAACGGGAAGAGGAAAGAAGACAGAAATAAAGCTAGGAATCCAGAATGATACATATTGTCGAAAAGACAGAATTTGACGTGAAACATCCAATTTTAATGTCGGGTGGTGGTCCTTCAACCCAAACCATGTGTGCCTTATGCTCACTCCCTCGTACGAAATAATTTGTTCGCTCAGGTATGGGGAGGGGCATGAGGGGTGGTAATCCACATGTCGACATCGGGGTGCTGGGCATGCGCGCTTACTTCATCTCTCCTGTGTCCGCGCAAGCGCAGTGAGGACCGGCCAAGTATAGTATACAACTTGATGTAGCCATTATAATGTTAGCGAAGAATTTAAGATTGTCATAATGTCATATTCTTCCAGGTAAGTCTGGGTTCAGGTTGAGGTTTATAATATCTTTAAAATGTTTAAAATAGTGTTATGGAACGTACAGAGCTTACAAAGAGACCTGACCAGAAAATATGAAAAATAATATATAATTTAACAAAGTGTCTGAAATGATTTAGTTCTTAGTGGTCCGCTAGGGGCGGTAAATAACATCTTTCGAACTTCAGCAAATCAGGTGTACAAGCTAAAATTAATTGTAATAATTGAAAAATAATATTAAACACAGAAGTTAATTCAACTTTGTTACAATATATTTGTCTACATATTTACTTAAATATCATTACGTATTTACATACATATTTTGTTATATGATACCACATAAAAATACCAGCGTTAATCATTACACTAGCTAATATCTTCAGTTACTTTTTTGGAGGAACATAGCAATATGTAGAAATATCTAGTAGCCATTACAATAAAATATATTTTTTTCAATATATTACAATATGATACATTTTTAATCAATAATGGTATTTTTGTGAGTTTTTAAAATAAAGAATAAAAATCTATACAACTACTTTCTTTCCAAAATCTTTGGCTACTTTGTTTTAGACTTTAATGCATTCAAAATATAACCTGGATTTCTTATTTTCATTGATCTAGTGTGCTTAGAATCCATTAGCTCTGGCAATATACAATTTAAATCAAATTTAGTTAATTTTGATTCTATTTCAATTTTCCAAAACTCATCTTTTTCTAACCTTTCGACTACCATACATTTTTTTTGTCCATAAGACAAGTAAACAGTACTTTCGTAGGGTGAAGTAAAGATGATAATAATAATAATAGTAATAATTCTATTAAGGAAAGGAAGCAGTAATAAATCCCATTCATAACATAATAATACGTAAAGTGTCCATTTAATCTCACTAGTCACACTAAGTTATTAAGAGAAATGGAAAAGGGTGATAGGGAGAGCGTTGTGATCAAAACTTATTCCAGGGAGGGGGAGGGAGTTGTGTTACGATCTTAGTAGTTGAATATGTAAAGTTTAATTAATTTAAATATTTTAAAATTAAAATTAAAAATTCTTGGCGTGAAAATGAAAATTTATTTTGTAATGTGTTGCTTTGACGGGACTAGTATTCAGCGCTGATACAAGTCAGGTTTAGTTGAGGTAATTGGGTTTGTGATGTCTACGTTTACTTTTATCCGAGACAAACCCAGTATGCTCAGGACGAATCTTGTTGAGACAGGCGGTATCCAAATAGCCTGAGGATCCTTGCCAAGGATATAGTATAATATCTTGTATAATATATTTCTTAAATGCTAGATGTTTTTTCACTTTTGTGAAATAAAATTCCCCTAGCCCATGAATTTTTATTTATACTATTTTATGAAAAATAACTTATGAAATTCACAATATTAAACAATGCTTTGAGCAACATGGGGAAGGGGGGGGGGGGATTTAGAAGTATTTGCAGTAACTACTAATATTTTTTATTAATGAATATTATTGAACTCTACCAGCACTCCTATAGTTATTTTACAGCTAATAGTAAAACATTTATGGGTTCTTCAAAATATTTTACTCCCTCTAAAAATTCAAGTTTCGCGACCTTTTGGAGACTCAGTCCAACCCTTGTCTACTTGATAGCATATAATCTACGAACAATTCGAAAGGTTACGCTAACCCCAAAAAGTTTATTATTAAAGAAGCATAAAAATAATACGGTTTTTAGAAAAATATTCACTCTTAAATACAAAATAAATGTAAATAATTTAATACTTTGTGTGTCAAGAGTAATCATAAGGTGCATCAACTTGCGCAACATTCAAATTGAATTTAATTTTTGTATTGAATATTATTTTACCACAGTTATGCTTTGATCGTTATATAATTTTTTTAACATTTATTTGAAGTGGCTTTTCATATTTTACGTAGTACATTTCTCATTATATTTTAACCAACACTTTAGCTAGGACAATAGCACGTGTGCTTACGATGCTAAGGGCCCCAGTTTCGATTCCAGGTAAAGTAGGTAATTTAACTTAAATAAACTGTTATGTCATAGTTAAAAGCTAGTTTGTAAGTCGTGTGATATAATCCTTGTTTTAATAAATTATACGTTAAAAATCCCCATTGAAAAAATAAATATTTTATATGATATGTTTTATGAAATAATGTGGATGTAGGTTCACTTTCTGCTTGCAATTTTTTTTAAGACTAGGGAAAAAATAGTACAACTTAAATATTCGAACTGGTCCTCTGGACAGGTTTCAAGGCTATTAGTGTTGTCTTGTCAAGCGAACAATAGGATTACTGCCGAATGCTGAATCTTGGGCTATACAGAGAAACTTCCCCGCTCTCTTGGCTTGAGTAGGTGTAGTGGTGGTTGTAATCCCTATCTTGTAATAAAACTAAATTTATGCGACTAATGACCGATTTATGGCCCTGGGAATAGGTTTACTGGATTAAAAATATTATATTTATAAATTACACACAAAACTTAAGGTGATATGTGTTTATTTAAATCCAACTATTTTCAAAAATGCGTTTTTTGAGTTGATTTAAAAAATATATGCATACACAAAATTAATTATATAATTTAATATCAATTTAGAAAAGTGTTCATACATTCTTAATAAAATTTAAAAAAAATATATCATTATTGGTTCATCTAGAATTTTAGTCTCAAATCAGTAATTTTTACAGTGTAGTATTAGATATGCGACCATACCTTAATACAACAACAGAAATGGAGTGAAATGAATAGTAACGATTCTGATATTGTTTCTAGATTGTATTCTACTAGAAAATTAGTTATGTGCTCATCAAAGTCACGGGATTTCACTCGGTCAGGATATTATATTTTAGGAAAAACATTTTGCTGTCGCATCGAAGGTTAGGTTTTGTGGATGGATTAATTTATATGACCAAAAAGATAATAACATAATCTATTGCATACTAAAACACTTTTGATGTCATGTTAGGACATTTCCATTCCTTTAAATATTTACATTTTTCTGTGATTTATATGAGTATTTTTTTTATTTTCTAGTGCTATAAAATTTAAAAACAATATTAATATTGTTATTATTCGATTCCTTGTATTCTTGTTTGTTGTGTGTTTTAAAAATAAGAAAATATTGTTATATGCAATATGACAAAGAAAAAAACCATTTTCACAGTAGTAAGATGCGCTCTATCCTCCAAAAATTAAAATTATGTGTAGAGAAAATTAGCAAGTAAACTCACAAATTTATAAAAGTGTATCAACCCATTCAAGGTTTTATTTTTCCTTTCTTTAAACTAATTGACTAATTCAGAGAATTCAATTCGGCCCAATAATTCAAATTTAAGGCTTATTAAAGATAATGAATTTAATCTCTTCTGAAGCAATAAGCATCTTAGTTCGTAATTCATTGAAAATTCCTTTCAATCTTGAAAACGAACTTTCTACAGTAGCCTACAACTTGTTACCATCATTGATACAAATATCCGGAAACATATTTCTGAATTAGGAAATATCCACTGTACTGGGTCTTTAGTCATTTTTGAGTAAATAGCTGCAATTGATTTTTAGGCTCATTTTAAAATAGTGTTATAATAATTATAAGGCCCCTACGTGACCAGTCAGACTGTCACTCTTAAAAATTACTGACAGTAATTATAACGATCGTTTAGGGGCAATACTGATGGAATGAAGGCTGGACTGACGAAAATATTGAGGGGATCCTAATTATCTTATCACACCAATATTATAAGTCCATCAGTCTTGCAAGTGTTGGGAGGGACAGTATATTGACTCCATGCGCGCGCTAGTCAACAATATCTTCAGTCTTGTGTCCTCGTGCGGCTAGTATTATCCCTGCACGCGTTTTTTATTAAGTTTTTTTTATCACCGCGTCTCACTATCCATTCGGAATCAGGATGGCTACACAACTTTTACAATAAAATTCTCTGACTTTTACAGGTTTTCCAGACACCATTTAAGAAATATTCCCACTTAAGGGGCGTTCAAGCATTAAGTAAACACATTTTTGGCCATTTTTAACCCCTCCGTTGTAAGCAAAAATAAGCAACCCCCCTCTTGCTTACGTAAGATTTGTCAACTTGTTTTCATTTGTCCACAGAAACAACCATTCTTTTTTTCATACAATTTTGCCTACAGCCTGAAAAGTTAGTAAGACGCATTGATAAAATAAACTAAAAATTCATATATAAATCAATTTATTAAGTGCTGTTAATTATTAACATAGTGGTGTAAATTAATATTTAAAAGTAATTGACAATTAACATTGGTATACAATGCATTTAAATTTATTGAACAGGTAAAATTAAAACAAGTTATACCATTATAAAAGTTTAAAAAAGTTTACTTTACTTTTATTTGAAGTTATAAAAAAAGTATTATTAGGGAATAGGATTACATGAATATTATATTAGTAGTCCGGTCGACCGATAGGAACAGCGCTCTGATTGGCTAAAATGGGTCACGTGACCACGCCCACTTCTCTCTGATTGGCTTTTGGTCTCCCCCTCCCGACCCTCTCCTCCCCCTCCGGGCATGTTGCTATCCCCTCCCCTCCTCCTGACCTCTTTTCTAGTGTTCCAGTTTCGCGATGACGTAATCATTGCGTGTTATGTCGCAACACTTCTTCCCTGGGTTTTCCCGATGACTCATCCTTGGTGCAAGTATATTTCCGTCTGACCTGACATTCCTCTTTGGTTATTTCCATGACGACATGAAGTTAACGACCTGTTGTTTTCCGTTCATTGTCGCAAAGGTTTATTTTTTGTTTTCCATGTGGCAATGGGTTTTCCATGAGGACTAGCTCCATTTTGGTTATTGGAGAAGACAGGAATAAATCGTGACATTGAATGATGTCGCAACCTTCTCCGGCAGGGGGTTTTCCCTGATGACTGGCGCCAGTTTGGCGGCTCGACAAGACATGTCTTCTCGATCTGTGTGACGTAATCATTGCGTGCTATGTCGCAACACTCCCAACTGGGTTTTCCCTGTTGACTCATACCTTGCGCCAGTTTGGTGGCTTGACAAGGCAGGAATAGATTGTGATCATGAAACGGTGAGCTAGTACGTTAGGTCATTGACCCTGGCATCTATTTTCCTGAAGACTGGCGCCAGTTTGGTGGCTCAAAAAGACAGGAATAAATTGTGGCCTTGAAACCATGAGGTCATTGACCTTGGCAACCTGGGTTTTCCCGATGACGTAAGCATTGCGTGTTATGTCGCAACACTAGCGCCAGTCTGGTGGGTCAAAAAGACGTGTTGAGACAGGAATAGATCGTGACCTTGAGACCGTGAGGTCATTGACCTGAGTTTCCCCGATGATGTAATCATTGCGTGTTATGTCACAAACCTGCCGCTAGTCTGGCGGGTCGACAAGACATGTTGATAAAGGAATAGATCGTGATCTTGAAACCTTGAGGTCATTGAACTCAGCAACCTGGGTTTTCCCGATGACGTAAGCATTGCGTGTTATGTCGAAAACCTGGCGCCAGTCTGGCGGGTTGACAAAACGAGTTGAGACAGGAATAGATCGTGTGCTTGAAACCGTGAGGTCATTGACCTCGGCAACCTAAATTTTCCCTATGACAAAATCATTGCGTGTTATGTTGCAACCCTGGCACCAGTCTGGCGGGTCGACAAGACAATTTTAGACAGGAATAGAACGTGACCTTGAAAGCGTGAGGTCATTGACCTCGGCAACCTGGGTTTTCCCGATGACGTAATCATTGCGTGTTATGTCGCTAACCTGACGCCAGTCTGGCGGGTCGACAAGACGAGTTGAGACAAGAATATATATTAAGGTCATTTACCCAGACGACGGGTTTTTCCCATGACGTCATAGCTCTGTCACAACCTTAGCCGGTGACATCTATAAATACCGGCACCTGTTTTGAAATCCTTTAATTGTATAACTTGTCTTCGGGTGGTAAACAAGCAAACTGGGATGAGTGGTTACGCTTCACTGACACATCTGGCTAAATAAATGTGCTTTTCTAACAGGCACCGTGATTAATTGTTTGTTGTTAGATCAAAGTGTATACATTTAATTTATTTCAAAATCATAATAAGCCATGGCAGAATTTATTAATTTATAATAGATCTAGGATAATTAAAACTATATATAATTTGAAAGGGTCTAAGCAGAGATTTTTTTGGATGACATTTTGGGTAAAGTTATGCCTGAACAAATGTTTATTATAATCAAGGGTAGTTTATTGAAAAAACTTGATTCCAAGCTTTAGTTAAATGGTAATTAATTTTATTGGTAGTTACTTATGGCTGAATATTATTTTAAAATCGTATAAATATGAGTGGTTATAATAAATTAATTAATGTATTTTTAATTAAGATTAGTTTATTAACTAAATTTATTAAAACCCATAAAATTATTGAGGGCACTTTACTACAAACTACATTTTATTTAAAAGATGTATTTAACAAGTGTTTATTATACTTAACATAATAATGTGTTTCTTGAGGGTAATTTTATTTAGATACCCAGCGCCATTGGTTCCGGGGGACCCCCTTCACTTATGAAAGATATTGCATAATTCAGTATATATTCAACAGAAAACAATCCATTTAAAAATATTTTTTTTGTTGAAAACAAAGCCCTCTTTTACGTTTAGAAATTATCCAAACATCCGTTCTCACCGCTAAAAAGCTGTATATTTCTAATCAATGCGAATAGATCTACAATGGTCACCGACCTGAACAGGGGAACTATTTGTAAAGCTTGGCCTTGGGCCGAGGACAACCATTACTGTGGAGCTTTTAAATACAAATACCAAGAACAGGCTAAGACCTCAAATTGAGATGTGTGTTATCATAAAGTACATAATGACCTGGACGAGTTAACGCCGCTAATTGTCTAAGATTCCCTTAACACTCTGGATAATACTATAAATTCCTGCCATATTGAATATCAAACTAATCTGTTGTGTTGTATTTTTTAGGCGAGCAGATCAGTTATACGATCGAACCAAGGTCGATAACGTAAGTCGTGTGTTGCAAGGTAATAATTTGTTTTTGAGTACAACACCACTGTACATTAAACTCAGCCATTTTAAGGAGCCGTGTGGGAGGGTTTATCATAAATGTGATAAACTCTCTCCCGCTAGCACATATAGCCGTAACAATCAAGGAATCATTACGATTCAAAATGGTGACACTTTTTGCCATGCCCGTGCATTGGTTGTCGCCAAAGCTTTATGCGCTAATAAAAGAGAACCAGGATGCATGGACGTGAACACCGTTAAACAAATCAAAATTGCCGTCCTATTCAAAAATTCAAAGCAGAGGAATTATGCCATGATGCCCTTGTGAATCTTGTGAAAGTTGGTGGGCTAACCGAACTGAAATAATTTCAACCATACCTCCCTGAATACAAAATCACGGTGTTCAGGGAGCGTTGGGGGAGGCAAGTCCTATATGAGGGACCTACCCCTCCCGAACATTACTTTAAGGGCTACCTTGATTTGTATTTTCACGACAATAAGCAAAACCATTTTGATGTCATAACCTCCTTGACAGACGCATTTAAGTGTGGGTACTTTTGCCGCGAGTGCCATGTGCCGATCCGTAATAAGAACAAACACAAATGTGAATCCGCGTGCAAAAAGTGCTACTCCAAAGCGGTTTGTAGTGGAGGCCGATCTGTGGTCTATAAAGACTGTGGACGTTGGTTCACAAACCAGTCATGTTTTGATAACCATAAACATCCCGGTTTTTGCAGAGGTCACAGGTCGGTCTGTGATGTCCAAAAGGTTTGCGAGGTATGCGGGCAATTTTTCAGTTTGGAATGAGTAGAATATTCACACAGTTGTAAGGGAACTTTTTGTAGAGTATGCAAGACCTATCGTCCTTTTGGTCATTTCTGTTATATGAAGCAGGCCCCATCCAAGACGTTACTGGAAAAGAGCAATTTCATGTTTGTGTTCGATGATTTTGAATGCAGGCAAGAAACGCTTCTTCAAGGTGTGGCTGGCACGTACTTCCACGAACCTAACCTATGTGTCATGCAGACGTGTTGCAAGGCCTTCCATCATATAGATGCAAATGATCATCATTGCACAGAATGTGGGGAAGATAGGACTCACATATTCAAGGGTGATGCACCAATGGCCTAATTTTTCAGATTTTTACTTTCTGACTATTGATTGATCAGGAATTTGTCGCTTTCACTACTGTCACAAGAAGGATGCAAATTTAGGCACTTGGAATGTAAAACATGGGATGTTCACAGCGACCATTCCACTACACAAGTCCTTACATAATTAGTTGCTTTAACTGATAAAAAGGCACCTGCATCCTTGTTTACAAAAAAAAAGGATTCTTCGAATAACTTAGATTTTTCTTTCGTACGAAGTGTGTGCCGCACATGTTGCTCCAATTGTGATTTTACGGAACATCCCATTTTATTTTATTTTTTTGCAAGCTTGACACATTACAACTTTACCATCGGTTTTGAAGGAGTCGCTGATCCCAGCCCATTACTTTAATTTACTAGTCTGCAAGATTCGGCTGGTGTCGTGGTTAAAAAATTAAAAATCTTATGGTAGCTTACTTTTAGACTTTCACTTTCAACCGGTCATGAGAAACTAAAATCACTTGGAGATATTACAAGATAAGAATGTAAGTCGTTGGACTAGTGTTTTGGAGGAGGGGAAGGAGGTTCCAGACCAAAATTCTTTCCTGTTTGCAAAATTCTTTAAAAAATGCATCAAAAGGCTCATTGTGAAGAGAGAAGGCATGTACTTAGTGGAAAAACACTTGACTAACTGAGTTGGATTTTACCCTTTTCAATAGTTCATGGAAAATTTCTTTCAGCTGATTTATACAAACCAAACCAAATCAAATAATGTTTAAATCTTCAACAAATTTGCAATAAGTATAAAGATATTTTAAAACATCACAAAGTAGGTAGATTCATGTAAAAATCACTTGAAATATATAAACATGTCAAAAAAGTAAGAATATATAAAATGATAATCAAATAAAATTTTATTTTAATTTTATATATTATATTAAATTAACCCTAATTTGGTGATTCGATGAGATTTCTATTTTCTGATCATCTAAATGGCAAGGAATAGAATATGTATTTACATAGAAATTCCAGCTTCCAGAGTTTTATAGCTTTACTCTTTTTCTACAATACAACTATTAAAAATGTATTTGATTGTAAGGGCTACTATATACTTCTATATAATTGTGTTATGTTCCTATGATCTAGTGCAATAAGAGACAAACGTGTTAGTCAATTGAGCAACTAGAGCGTTCCTCTCCAAAATGTGTTCAACTTTACAGCTTTCTAGTAAAATATATGTTAAAATGTGTATTTTTTACACAATTGGGTAAGAATTATGGTCAGTCGGGGTAAATGTGAACAGTTTTTACTGACTTTTTGCTTAGCCTTGTTTAAATAATAAATAATGATACATTTTAGTATGTTTAGGCATAAATAGAATCAGTGAACGTTTTAGAAATAATTTATGACTATTCCGAAGTGAAATAAAATATTAAAAATTGGGTTTTATATATTGTTTACATTTACCCCTTCATGTTCACATTCACCCCTTCATGTTCACATTCACCCCTTCATGTTCACATTCACCCCAAACTTTGGGGTAAATGTGAACGCGTAATTTGGCCCCATATGATACTTTTAAATCCTTCTTGCAGTAAAATGTTTACTGAGCCAACCACTTATTATTTCCTTAAAATCAAATTTATATTATATGTCACTGTTCACATTTACACCCCCCCCCCTAAAAAAAAGCAAAGGAAAAAGAAATAGAAAAATCAGAACTTAATAGAACGTAAACGTGTATCATTTATTATCCAAACAGAGGAACAAAATCTTGTTTAATTTGAAATTAAACTTATCCAGGCCTACCTAATATTTAATTCAGTTGGGAAATTTAAGTTGAAATTATAAAGACCTCTTCGAACTACAGGATTTAGGAAAATTTTCTTAACATCAGTCTTAGGAACGATGCTTTCAATCAGGAACGTTGGGGAACACAAAAGTTTTAGTTTTCTTTCTCATAAAAGAAATTTGAAGCTCATGTTCTAGCACGGTAGTAACTGTTACAATGTAATAAATACATTTTTCTTTAGAGTTTGATTTTTTAAATTCCACGATAACATAATCTTCAATTTTTGCTTCAGTGCCGGCCAATGGTTCTAGAAATTCTTCAACATTAATGCTATCAAATGTGTCATCATATCTTTCTTGATCCGAATTATTATCTTCCGAACAAGAATTTAAGACTGGTTCTGGGTCATCCTCATCTTCTGTTTCAGACTCGGTTGTATTTTTCTTTTTTGTCATTTGTTTTTCTTGTCTCTTCCTCTTTTTATCTTCTTTCTCATTATTTTGTTTTAATTTTAGAAGCTTCAGCATCTTTTAATATCTCTATGACTTCTTCGGTAGTTAAAAACTTCTGCGTACTTCTGTCTTTTTAGGCGTATATTTTGGGCTGAAGTTTTAGGGCGAAGTTCGTCTAGTTCTTTACGTTGAGGAAGATTTTTTATTTTACTCGAAAAAATGTCAATCATGGATGCTGGTTTTTTAGGTGTTTCACCGGGAATTCGGAGTGAAAGGTCTAAAGCAACCGCCTGAATTTCTTCAGTATCAGCTTGAGCGGTGGTAGATGCTTCAAACAATCTTTTAGATGGTGATGGATGTTTAGAAGCCGCGCCAGTTGGTTCTTCTAGACCTACAAACGGTCTTTTTTTCTGCACCACTTCTTTTATTTTCTTTGCTTCGTAGGCCTCTAATTTAGATGGATGAAACAGTTCTCGATCAAATTTAAGTGGTTCAAAAGGGAACATACCGTTTGTTTTAAAACCATTTTTAATGTTGGCTGGCTTCATCCCTTCTTTCCAAACTTTTCCCAAAAATTCAGAATTTTTTTTTATTAAACGACCACATCAAACACCGGCCTGTTTTTTAATCCAAACTCAACCAGTTTTTTAGCCCATAAAGTTTTAATAGGGCCAAAGACACATTTGTCTAGGGGTTGAAGTCTATTGGTCAAATGGCTGGGAAATTTCAGTAAAGTTATATTATTAGCAACCGTAGCTTGAACAATCCGTAGGCTATAGTAACTAGCATGGCCATCGAATAACACTATCGCTTTTTGCTCTGGTAATTATTTTTCAGTTCTCAATCTCTGAACTTTCGGAATAAACAAAGGCTCCATCCAGTTTTTAAAAAAATGCATCTTCCTCCATCCAGCCATTGCTAGTGGCGGAATACGTTGTGCCAGTATAAGCTGATTCAGAAATATGTCGAGCCTGAACTTCTACTCCTTTATAAACAATAAGAGGAGGCAACGCAACTCCGGCAGCGCTCACACAAGCCAAAACAGTTGTGTCCTCTTTACCGGAGCCCCCTGAAACTCTAGTCAGTGGTTTACCCTTCTCGCCCAAGGCTCGCAACTTAGAGGGATCACTTGGGAAGCCCGACTCATCACAGTTGAAAATAAAATCCCCTCTATCCTTAATTTCATGTTCATCGTAAACTGTTCTTGGCATATCAAAAAAATCATATACTACTTCCGGATAGCGAGCATCAATCCTTACTTTCTGCAGCATTTCTGCCTTCTTTGGCGATAGCGATGGATGTTGTTTCATGAAGACATTGTACCAATCATGACCAGGTCGATTGTTGACAAAAGGAGTTTTTATGGTATTGTTAACAACACATTCTTGAACTAAATCCAGCAATTCTTCTTTGTCACAAGGGTAGCCAAGTTTGCTGCGTGCGATCAGATATTCAACGAGTAATGATTCTGTAGCTGCATCTAAAATGGTCGATCTACTAGATCCAATTTTATCTGCAACAAAGAGAGGTCAAAGATATCACGTTTCGGTTTAAAAAAAAGTAATTTTCAAGAATTTTATTTGTCACTTGTCTTCTTTTTGTGGGGTTAAGATTATAGAATTAGTAGACAGGTAAATGAATAAGAGAATAATATTAAAATCGTACCTCGTGATTATTTTCTTCCCTAAATCCTGTAGTAAATGGTGGTGGGAGGAATTCCATACAAGGCAGATGCTTCGCAGAGGGTCTTATTAGAATTTTCGATATCTGCCACTGCGGTTTGCAAAGTTTCCATACTGTAGGGTGGAGAGGGTTTCTTCTTGATATAATTTCTAGGCACATTGTATCTGTAAGTGACGAAAAAACTAGATTATATGGGTGAAATAAGGCAAAATTTTAATGTTCACATTTAGCCCATGAGGTACACCTCATGGGGTAAATGTGAACAAAGCTAAAATAAAAGGCATATGAGAGTAGATCTGCTGAAATATCCTGGAATACTATTAGTTTACATCATGTTGATTAGAAAAAAAAATGAGTGATAAAAAATAAAATTGTTTTACTTACCTGTGATACAGATTTCAAAATCCTTCCAAATTGGTTTTCAAGTTTTTGTTACTCTGTCATTTCACTGATCACTCTTTGCAAGTAAACAACAAAATATTTTAATGATAAGCAAGCATTGTAGCCACACTAACGTCTAGAAACATTTACCAGTGTCAAATTTCCCTAAACAGTAATTTCGCGGGAGTTATGAAACGTGTTCACAATTACCCCATGTTAACATTTACCCCGACTGACCCTAACTCAAGTCCAAATCTACAATAAAAACTATTCTCTTTCCTACCAAATGCCCTCCCACAGTAATAAATTAAATCCTACATACGTGCTTGGCTCACACCGTTTGAGAGTAGCTCCTGAATATAATATGTACTTTTATCAAATGAGGAATAGCCTGCATGAAAAGAGGCTACACCTTTATTTTTATGCATTTATCTACACTCTAGAATCATTGGTTCCCAAACTTGTTGAATGGCGTACCACCCAAACAATT
>CABFVX010006116.1:0-16410 GCA_902151425.1 Timema shepardi
TGCTTGACGTACACTACCATAATAAAGCTGAAGTCATGTATCCTTGTGAAGCTCTAGAGTTGCCAGTGGTACTAATGCCCTTAACTTTTCATATCTATATTGTTCCCCTATGGTCATATCAACATTTTAAATATATAGTAGGCTATGCTGCCTCCAATATAATTATGTACACTATGTTATTTTTTGAGATACCAACGTGAAGTAAATCGTTAATTTTCTGGCACGCTCTAGTATCAGCACTAACTTTAAACAAAGAGTAATAGGATGAGATAGCACTTCCCCCCCTCCTCCCAGCTAATTAAGATGCACTAATCTTATCTCTCTCCCTTGGTATTGTGTGTTCGCTATAAGAGCTTACTTACCCGCTTCGGCGGCCGAACGGTCTACTAAGGCGTCACTATCGCAATAAACTAGACTACCGATAACAGGGAGATCGGAGTTCGAATCCCGGTCGGGTGTACTGAGGGTAGTTTAACCTCAATGGTTTTCAACTCACCATCCACGCAAAAGCGGGTACACTTCATATAAATTCAACCTTTCTCATTTCTAGTACATCAGCGTAATAAGTGTACATGCGTATAATCTGAACAGGTAGTAAGACGCGATGATAAAAAAAAAGTTTACTTCAACTATGATATAATGAGATGAAGATAATTGTTTAGTGTAAGGGAATGCACCAGTGTTCGCTAGTTGTCCGGATAGTAACCTAGACTGGATTAACAGTGTCGAAGAGTTCGAGGTTCGAATCGCGGCCGGTCCTGCACTAATTTTACACAAGTATTTTTTTTATTTACTGTGGTTTCCCCATCTCCTATTCAAGCTAGTGCGATTACACTTCCTCTGGAACATCTCCCCCTTTAAACCTCTAATTAAACTGTTAATAATCATGGTGTTAAACGTGGCGGTTGAAAATATAAGTGGGGATACACATTTTAGGATGAGATAACATCCCCTAATGCCTCCGGTCAGCAATTGAACCTCGACCTCGCGAGAAAGAATCGTGTATGTGAACACACACTTTTAGTATGTATAACAATTGTTCATATATTACATAAAGTCGGTCCAGCATTGAAGTAACCATTTTTTTAACGTACAAAACAAATGTAGATCTCAAAATTAAAAATGACTGCTGTAGAATACAAGAATTAGTATATGAATATGCGAGACAGTTTTAGGGACTTCTTTATACTTCAGATCAATTTTATCCTATGTCGATCCAGCTATAGTAGAATTGTGGTAGGAATAAATTTTTAGAAAATATTAACATTCTTTTTCCGTAATCAAGATTGGAAATATTTTATTATATTATTAGTATAATTTTATAAAAAGTGACAGCTGCAGCTTCCATGCGTCGACGTATGAATACGTGAAAGTAGATCTAGTAACTTTTCCTAGCTAACAAACAATGTTCTTCCTATGAAAATTGGACTGTATATGCAAGTCTGTGCAGTACGAAACCAAACTTGTGAAACAAACTTTTACATTCTGACAGTTGACACATGGACAGTTGACCTTCAATCAATATTTCATAACAGGATTTCCATAAAGGATTTCACCTTATACTTTTCAGAGTTTATAGTGATTTCAGTTTTATCTTATCTTTTAAGTAGTTCAAAGAAATCTGTTTCAGAACCTGGTATTTCCAACATAGCAGAATGTTTTGAATCCGGCCAAAGACTATCAGAGTTATTTTAAATGTTTGGAATCTAGGCGAAATGTACTCCCCTCTGGTGCTAAAGCCATTTGCCAGAGAAGTTGTCGTTAACAAGGAAAGCTGTGAGTTTGTAGCCAAAACATTTTCCAAATTTTTAAGATTATAATTTTCTAAGACACATTGATTCATTAATAATGTGAGGTAAATGGTAAATGATTCTTTTATCCAACTCTACGATTAAATAATATGCTAATACATTAATTATTTTTTAACATTATTATTATTATTATTAGCACCACGTCTTACTACCCGTTCGGGTTGTACGCACTTACGCTAATGTGTAATGAATGGTAGGGTGATTGTGAGATTAAATGGAGGACCTACAGTTTAACGTGGAATCCGAACCACGGTGGAGGCCTGGCATTCCATACATTCACAAGATGTCTTGTCAGAGGTGAAGGAAGGGTTTGGCAATCAGATAAATTTATGCCGGGACCGCGGATTGAACCCCGGCCGCCAGCATGGAAGTCTGACACCTTACCCCTAGACCGCCAGGTCACCTATTTTTAACAAAAATTAAGAACAGATTTTAATGAAGAATTTTTATTAATTCCATAGTGGCCACAAAATCTTAGAAAAAATCCGCTAGGTTTTTCCTGATTCAAATTTCAAAACTTTTATACTAAAACATAGATTGAATTTGACAAAGATGCTTGAAAAAAAATCAAAAAACATGTGTTTGTTATAGTGAATTAATTTTGGAATACACTTGAAAATAAATAAACATATATGTTATTAAATTATTTTCCTTGGATAGCCAAATAAACTATATCCCCAGACCAATTACGAGCTTCCTTGATATTTCCTTGATCTTCCCGACAGTTATATTCTAAATTCTCTGACATTTCCAGATTTCCATAATTTCCAGGACTGGCTACACTGATTTAATTTCAAAATGATTATGCTCAGTTAATGAATTGTTCACAATACCGATATTTTTTCCTGTTCTCCTTCCCAGCCACATAAAACTTCTGATGGATACACCAAAGGAGGTAGCACCAGCCTCTTTCCCAAATTTGGTAAGCTAATAGAATAAACCCCAATATATTTATTTAACCGGAAAAAAAAATTAGTGTAGCTAATTTATTTGTGTATTGACCACCCAGTTTTATGTTGAGTCACCCATAGAAAACGCACACTCTTGACACAGGGTAATTTTATATTTTTGTTGAGAAATAATTTATACTTTATAGAGTGATTAGCAAACTTTTGAACGAATTTAAATATTTATTTTAATAACTTATTCATAACAGTTTATTGACGTTTAATTAATAAACCGCTACAATTCCAATACAAAATTGTAGTATTATTTATGTATCAATGAAAATAAATAAAAAGTATACCGCGATATAAACTTTAGAACAAATGTTGGTTAGTTAATCAAGAGTGAACTAATGGCTTCCATATAAAACAAAATCTTAAATAATATTCAAAATTCATTTGTACACTTTTAACCTAAATTAAAACGTTTCTCGGATTTGAACAAAAGTTAAGGGCTATTTTTTTTAGATCCGAATCAATCGTTTCACCACTTCTACCACACCGCATGAATATAAAAAGGCTTAGACAACACCGAGATTCGAACCAATAAAGTACATCAGATTTAGTTGGGCAATGTTTAAAGACATAACACCTTGACGATATAGTCTAAAGCATGGTTTTAATAGAAGAATTATGAGAGGAAGAAAGGTTTATAGGCTACAAACATTTTGTTTGCACTCAACATTGATAAAATGTCTACCAAAGTGTAAGAGTCTCAACTTATTTTATGTGATATCTACCACTTTAACAATATTAGACGGTAAATGCAGCAAGGTAGGCCATGATTTATGTAGGAAGAACAGTTTAGAAAATATAAACATATTTCTTTGCAAACAACATTGATAACATTTTACTATTTTATTAATTGTTTTATTTCATAGGTTTGGGTGATATTTATCAAAAGTGACATCTGCAGTTAACATGACTTGATGTGTGAATGTATTAAATTTGTTTTAGTGACCTTAGTAAATTCCACAAATGTTCTTTCTAGCAAAATCCGGTTATACTGAGATGTGGATTAAATATAATCCACCGGCAACCCAGCATAATTCGCCGGAGAACTAGGGAAAGCGTTGAACACTCACTTCCACTGATAATCGCAAATTTAGCAGTACCTCAACCTCTCTTGGGTGAGGATTCAACTCCCTGATTGGTTTTGGTGATCGGGAGGATCGCAGGAAAATACCTGAGACCAATATGGCACGGGAAAGGGGAACGGGGGGTAAGATCAACGGAAAAGTGTGCGACGCGGGAGCCCGTGGTTCGTTACCAATTGGGCCCCCTTCGGAGCCCGTTCGGTAATGTGCTAGGACAAACGTAGCTCAGCTGCGTTGAATGATTGCGCTGACCTACTGAAGATCCTGATACTAGTGTAGTAGGTCTAGTAGGCCACACCTCCCTGTTCCTTCTCATCTGTCCTATCAGCTGTAACTTCCATCCTTCAATTCAATAAAAACACTCTGTAAAACCCAAATGTGCGTGTCACACTGGTCCACCCCTAACTCCCCGATCCATCACACGCGGGCGTCACAGGAGGGTGACAGTTACACTATATTTGTGTAATTTTATCAGTATTGATAGTGGCAATCAAAAGTGATAGTCGCAGACAAAGTTACTTGACGTATGAATATATCAAAGTAGTTTTACTGACTTTTGTAACTTTGGAATAATATGTTTCCTACCAGACTCCTGCTATAATAATACACACCTAGCGATCTACCCATGATGTCATGTTATGCTAGGTTTTCATAATACCTCGTCTTGCCACCAGTCTGGATTAACCAATTATTGGCACAAATAAGATAAAGATAAGAAAAACAGAATTTTGGATAAATATGCCCACGTTTGTGCAGAGAGCGAGAGAGAGAAAAAGTATGAAAAAACTACCCCTCAGCACACCCGTCCGAAATTGAAGCCCAATCTCACCGTCACCAGAAAATATGACAAGATGAGACCGACACCTTTCTCAGCGCGCTCGCCAATGCGGGCGCAATGTATTATAACTGTTTGTGTACCAGATTGAGTCCAATAGGTGACCTGGCGGTCAAGGGGTAAGGTGTCAGACTTCTGTGCTGGCGGCCGGGGTTCAATCCTCAGTCCCGGCACAGATTTATCTGATTACCAATCCCTTCCTTCACCTCTGACAAGACGTAAATTAATCACAACTTGTGAATGTGGGGAATGCCAGGTTTTTACCGTGGTTCGGATCACATGTTAAACTGTAGGTCCTCAATTTCATCTCACAATCACCCTACCATTACACATTAGCGTAAGTGCGTATAACCCGAACGGGTAGTAAGACGCGATACTAATAATGACTCCAATATGGTACTGGTCGGGATCGAGCCCCTGTCTCTTATGGATTAAAAATAACTCGGTTATGGGATTATATTAATTTGTTAATCGTGAAGGGCTCGCCCCGATGCACTAGAAAGCCGATGAACGGAAAGGTTGGAGGGGTTACTAGAAAGAGGAGGGGAGGGTTGGCGTGCGTCATTGGCCCCGCATGGCAGGAAACTAGAGCACGCACCACGCACAATACGCGCCGCTGTGACGTCAGAGGGTATTACTCCTTGCCGAGTACTAGTGGAGCATGGTTACACTGCAAGTCCGTCTGGTGGTTTTTATTCGTACGCTCCAATCTGAGAACTGACCATTAAGCCGGTCTCACACTTTTTACGAATGTGGACGAATATTCGGGTTTCGGATCTCTGTCCGAGATGTTTGGGAGGTACACGAATGGCGAATATTCTTTTTGTTTTCATGACAAGAATATAGGCGTACATTTAGGCGAATATTCGGCCAAAACATTCGTCCAGATTCGCGAATAGTGTGGGACCTGTTTGTTCAGTGCAGACATAGCAACCAAACCCCAGATCGCTAATTTATCACTCGCTGAAAAGGCAGCCAATCACAGTTCCACAGTAATTCATTTGCGGCCCTCCCTGGGAAATGGACTTAGTACCCTTGCAACATCAAACAAAGAGTAGGATTTTGGTAGAAAAAAGCTTTTAGAAAGATTAAAAAAGATGCTGTTGAGATTGATGACATTTTAGCATATTATTAGTGTTATATTTGTACTATTATTATTATTATTAGCACCGCGTCTTACTACCCGTTCGGGTTATACGCACTTACGCTAATGTGTAATGGTAGGGTGATTGTGAGATGAAATGGAGGACCTACAGTTTAACGTGTAATCCAAACCACGGTGGAGGCCTGGCATTCCCCACATTCACAAGATGTCTTGTCAGAGGTGAAGGAAGGGTTTGGTAATCAGATAAATCTGTGCCGGGACCTGGGATTGAACCCCGGCCGCCAGCATAGAAGTCTGACACCTTAACCCCTAGACCGCCAGGTCACCTATATTTGTACTAATATTATTTATCAAAAGTGAAAACTGCAGACGCATAAGTTGACGTATGAACGTGAGATTATATAGGTAAAGTAGCTTTTCTAGTTGTCCTACAAGGCTCTTCTTATAATAATTGAACCTTAGGCCCCTACCAACCGATTCATAAGTTTTGCACTGAGTCTTACTATCCGCCCGGGCTATTATCATCTTAGTTACGTTAATACTCACGATAGTGGGCACGTGCGATAAATGTTAAGCTCATTTAGGGTGGTTTACCGGTGACGAGAAGATCGAGGTTTGAATCCCAGTCAGGCAAAATAAGTGTGGTTTTTCAAATATGGCTTACAGCTCTCTCTTCATGCAGATGTGGGTATGCTTCTTATAAATTATACCTTCGCAATATAGGGCCTATGGTCTGTATGCGTATAGCCCGAACGTGTAGTGCGAACGGCAATATTAACTAACCTTATGGGATAAAAAAATTAAGAAAGTAGAATATAGAGGAAATGCACCCGCATTTACGTGTGTAAGAGTGTTAAACAATTTAGGAAAGGCCAACCTCGGTATACCCAGCCAGGATTCAAATTGTGACCTCCCATCCCACTCACCGACAAACCAGAATATATGAACTTGACAATTAGACCACGTGCCCACCGATGCGGGCAATCTTGAATAGCAGCAAAAATTCTAATATAAACTCAGGTATTTAAAAAAATTCGTTCAACACAAGACTTAGCGGCTTAATCTAAGGTATAGGAATGAGTAAGGTTGGAAATGCACCCTTAGTTTAGCATGAAAATGCTCGTCCCATGCATCACTCATCGTTTAAGGCAGAGTCTGTGATGGACTTGTGAGATCATCAATATACTTTGTAGGTATCATTAAAAAAAACACCGGAGCCTCAGACATTGATCAGTGATTAGTGATCGAATCCAAGGGTCCCGGGCTCGATTACCGTGTCCAAAAGCCATTTTTAAACCATATTTAATCAGATTCCTGTGAACGGTTATCATTCGCCACCAATGATAATGTCACCAATAAATTGTGTTTATTTACTACCTTGCAGGGTAAACGAAGGGTACAATAAATCTTGTACAAGGGGCAGTATATATGCCGACCCCCAACATATACATATTTTGTTGATCAGAAATCATTATTAACTCCCCAGTAGAATGTGTGTGTATAAAAATCTAGCCAATGTCAATAAATAGCCCAACGTAATGTGGCCCCTAAAAATAAATAACAGCTAATTAAATATGAACAATGCAATTTACCCGCACAGGTGGGTACACGTAAAAAGCCGTCACTGTCGTCTGGTTCACGAGTCCCGGCAGTGCGTGCGGAGGTGGTTTATCCTAAACAGTTCCCCACTCTCTATCCACGCAAATGCGAGTACATATATGATTTCCCTTTCATTATTCGTTCAGTGAAAATATGTGGATGGCCCTGATAGGTAGTACTGACACTTAGCACGTTCAATTTATATGCATATAATTACTTTAGTGGAATGGAGATGAGGAAGGTAAGAGTTTAGAGGAAATATACCCGCATTTGCGTGACGTGAGAGGCGAATATAATTTAGAGAAAAAATGCATTACACCCGACCGGGATTCAAACCCCCAACTTTCCCGTCGACCGGAAATCCAGCCCAACATGAGAGTGACAGGTTATACTAAGCAACCAACTATGCGTGTTATAGAGATATTGAAAAGGCTGTGGTTCGAGCCCTATGGCCACCTTAAGTCACACTTTCTTCACTTCACACACTACCCGTGTGTTCAAATTTCCCCGCAGCGGCATCATCATTTAGAACGTAAGTTAATGTGAATCTTCAACATTCACAGCGAAGGAGGTATAAAGGAGGTAAGCGGAGAAGATCTATCACCCAGTACCAGATTTCAATACCCAAGGACATCAACGCGCCACGTGACACACAACCTCCAAATATTTTCCACCTTTACTCTCCACTTCGATTTTTCTTGTTGTAGAAGTGGTTCTAAAGCTTGGACTTCCGTAAAATCAACTTCTAGCCTCAAATATAACTTCAAATGTTATGGAAAAAACCTTCAAATCCTTCGCCAAATCAAAAACCCCACCAAAAGTGAAATTCAGATCACCATTTTAACTAACAGTGTGGTGATATAGACTAAAAACCAAAGGTCGCCAGCCTTCGGTCCACCGACTAGTTTTATTTGACCCGCAAAAGATTTAGCAAACAAACAAGTGTGTTAATAAAAATAAACTAATAACTAATTTCTTTATGAGAAATAAAAAGTTTACTTTTTTGCTCGATATTTTTTAAGACCCGTAAGGGCCGCGATATCAAAAAGTTTTCCGACCCCTGCTATAAACTATCTAGCAAAAGAATAATGTTAACAGGAAGTGGGGACACATATTATGTTTTTGACCCCTACTATTACAACCTCTTTCCCTACAAATATATTTAGATTGACATCAGCGGAGTTAACCTTGACCCGAGAGGTCAGCATTTCAAAAGGAAACGTACTAAGGTAACGGTGTTTCATTTGGTGGTTTTCCACTTAAACAAATTAACTTATCTCCTAATATTCGCCTTTACAAAGGAGTATTTAGGAAGAGGGTGGATGAATTGGTCACAGTCCTCAGCCTTCGTCGTCGAATCATCTAAAAGTGTTCTTGAAAAATGAGTGTTTTCAAGATGCGAAAAAAAAAAATTGGTAAAGGAAAGATTCAGGGTTGAAAAAAAAGTGTTATTAAAAAAAGTTGGGTCACATTGGGTTTTATTGGTTTTTTTTATTTTAATGTTTTTTTGTGGTTTAGTTATAGATATTATGTATGTTATCTGATTAAACCAATATTTCAAATATTTTAATTATTCGAGATCCAGAGAAATATATTTTAATTTTAATAAAGATAGGAAGGGAGTAATAAGAAAAATAATAAAGAAAAACCATGATACAACAATGTGATTATTCACAACAATACTGTATAAGCTAGCAGGTTGATAAAAACAAGAATGTTTGTGTAGAAGGAATAGAAAGAGGTTGGGAGGGGAGACCAAGCATCAAATTACTGGAAAGCTGCAGAATTAATTTGTTGCTTTCTTTACTTGGAGATAAAAGGTAAAAAACATTTGTTATCTCATTTGCTTTTTTGACAAAGTATTATTTCTAGGGCTTAGCATTATAACAGTGTATGTACCTTAAAATGATACTATCCCAAGTGAGTTGCTATTTTAACATATTATTTTGTTCAACCAATTAAAACATATTTTGTAGCTTAATCTATTGTATAAAACTTGTAATTTCAAAACTTGTGTATAGCACCGAATACAAATCAATGTATTATTATTATTTATTGGGTTTGAACCAAAAGGTTTTCAACAGAATGACTAACCATTTTCAAAAATTAGACGATTGATTTGTATAAAAAATATAATAGGTGGTTTTTTTTTAAACCAGGTGGTTGTTTTTGGGCTGAGTAAAATTATAACAACCCTAGAAAGATTATATAATGACACAGCAGCTAATCGTAATTTGATTAAATAATCACAATAGTCTTTAAAAAAACTATTTTATGCAGCTATTTCATACGAAGAGAGTGACTTATCTGTATTTTGTGATGATTTAAAAGGAGAATTAGAGTTTTGTAAAACCAAATAGGGCCCATTTGATTGCAAAACACGACCTACGATAGAGAGATTTGTTTTGTTTTCAAATAAACACTTTAACTCTCGACTAAATGGCGACTGATGATTTTGTTAATAGTGAAGAGCGAGAGTTTTTTTGTTTGTTTTTTATCAATCAACATTTAACATAAATAAACATAGCCGGCCCGGTGGTGTAGTGAGTGATCAGCGCACCCGGCTACGGATCTATGAGTCCCAGGTTAAATTACCGGCTGGTACTTTGGGTATTTTTCGTGAAAGGGGAATTACCGCAACGGTTACCAGAGTTTGATTTATTAGACTTAAGTTAAGATTGTCTAATGTTCCCTCACACTCATAAGAGCTTCCACGGAAAGGATATACTATTAATACAGTCGAGCGTCTTCTAGACAGTGGTAGACAAATACTGGCTAATTAGTCCACAAACTAGTCTTCGAGGGCTGTAGCCCACTTTTACTATACATAAACAATATAAATTTGTATTTGCTTGAATGTTTAAATAATATAAGGTACCTTTATCTTTAAAACGTTATTCATCTTGTGGTTATAAAAGTGTAATACTCAGCAAAACCCTTCCCCCTTAAAATATTCTAGTTAGGCTTCTGCCTACCCACTTGAAATTTAATTTTATTATTATTATTATTATTATTATTATCACTGCGTCTTACTACCCGTTCGGGTTATCCGCACTTACGCTAATGTGTAATGGTAGGGTGATTGTGAGATGAAATGGAGGACCTACAGTATTAACGTGAGATCCGAACCACGGTGGAGGCCTGGCACTCCACTTAATTTTATTAATAGAACCCATAATCTGTTGGCACGCGGACTAGACGTCATGATCGTACAGTCTGGTTTACTGGTTATGAGTGGTCAGCGTTAGAATCCTGGCAGGCTGTAGTGAAGATATTTTTGTCCTGAATGGTTTATCTACCTCCATACAAATGCAGGTACAGTTCCTCTGAATTCTACCTTCATCTCTACTTAATTAGCGCAAATAAAGTTGTATAGAACAGACGGGAAATTTTAAAACAATACAAAATAAATGTATTCAAACAAATACTACTTTTTATTTTTATTTTCATTTATTAAAATGTATTAGTCAAGGTCGTAGAAGAGATATTGTAAAAAAAAATGTATTGGCTAAAGGTATAGTTAAATTTTCTAGCCGACACCCCACCTAACCCTCTGGAAAAATTAGCTTACTACGCCCATGATAATAGTGTAATGGTAATAATAATAATTCGCTTTTGTAACTGCTCCACATCTTGTAGTCATGCCTAAATAACAATCATACAAAACCCCTTAACAACATATCCTGTCAGGACCACCCCACTACCCAACATCCATTATTAATAATAAAGTATATCTTTATTTAAGGCGCAATGTCATAATAAATCAGTCACCCCATTCTCCGAGATAAGTGACGAAACTTTCTTTTCAGGGAAAACACGAAGAGACGGACGCTATTTACCACCAGCATTTCATCGATTGGAAGAGGAAGGGGGGCACAGGGAAGACACAAACTATGGCATATACACAAGCCAAGGTAAGAAACAACTACAAATATAAGTAGAAATATTAATAGCTTTTAACTTAAAAATTAAAATAAGCCATTCTCAAAATGCTGGTGTTCCTCAATAACTCAAGCACAAGAAAAAGACAACGGTCGAAATGGCCTGTCATTCATTTTACAGTGGGTTAGCTCAGAGGTCTTCAACCTTTTTATGTCCGAGGGCCAAAGTTTCTATTGTTGTATTTCGAGGGCCGCAATACTGAACCGATAATATTAGGATTGAATTAAAACTAAGATATTCGTTTGAGCTCATTATTATACACTTATACTCACACTAGGGATTAGGATATCTCGTGAGGTATTTTCTCTGTCTTGTTTTTGTTTTACCTAGAGAAAGTATTGTGATAGTAAAAAAAACACTAACTCAAAATGTTGATGGAATTCGACGTTTCATGACCCTCTGAACTCAAAAAAGTTATTTTTTCAATGCCGTCTGTTTGTATTTCGGCCTAGAGCCGAAACCATTTCATCGATCGGGCTAAAATTTGGTGTCTAGGGTTTTTATAAGGTACCTCGAGGGTTTTTTGGAATTAGATATCTAACCTTAAAATTAAGGGTAGTTTACTGAAGGCAAAAATATATGGAAAAAATAATAATTTTCTCAAAATCAGCTTTTATGATTTTGATAAAAATTCGTATCCAGGCATTGTTAAACATTACAAACAAAAAAAGGTTGATTTTAATTTTCCCTTGAAAATGACTTTGAGGAAATTTCTAATTTTGTTTATCTCTGTAACTCTTTGAGATACGAACTCATTTATTTTTATTTTTAATATCCTCACATCCTTGCAATGATATCTTATTCGAAATATATTTTTATAAAACCGATAGTTTCCGAGCCATAAGCAAATATATTTTTATGGAGGTCTTTGAAATGGGAAATTGATTGTTATGCTCTTTGGTGACCAGGGATGTTTCTATAACAGTGTATATTATTTCATGTATGCTTTTTTGATAGAATCTTATGCTATTTTTTCCCCATTAGGTTTCTGCAACAATGTTATTTCACGTATCTTACGAGTTTGAAGTAAATGTCTCCATTTTCAAATAAAGAAGCGAGAAAGTCAGTGTGGTACACCGAACCATTTATTTTAAATATGGAAGAACGGTTATGTTACTCTCACTTTCACTGTTTTATAAAGTAGAATACGTAAAAACCGTAACTCGGTGCTACTTTTGGTTCAGGCTGTATTATTTCCCTAAATTAGAACTTATCCGTGGAGTGAGACCAACTCTTGATAACCTTGGTATTGAACGTAATAATATATATATATATATATATATANTAATTAAATCTAATAGAACTAACTCAAGGACCTTGGCCCTGTCGAGTGCAAGGCATAGCGGGGTTTCACAACCGACCAAAGTATCCTTCCGCGCCAACAAGAACAGATGGATCACGGAAAACGTAGATGGCGCTAGCTACCGGACAGGTCTTGTGGAAAAAGCATACGTTTGGAAATATCAGTTTTCTCGAGACCGAGTGAAATGGTCATGTTAATATTTTCAACACCCCTTCTAAGATAATGTATCGATGTTTATTAATTGTTACATTTTCCTATTTTTTGTTATGAAGCCGGCAGTTTTCTATTGAAAAATGTCAATTTAATCGATATTTAATTACTGTTAAAATTATAGAGGGTGTGTGTGTGTATAAAAAGTATAACTTAAATAACATGCTTTTATTCTTGGAAAAATTGTTTTCGAATTTTTTTTTGCAAAACGATAACAATTCTTTAAGAGAACCGTTTGTTCCCATCGCTCTGCATTTCCACGCCAAATGAAAAAGACCAATCGCCTTAATGCAAGGTTTCAAATCTTAAGTCTGTTAGATAAAAGAGCCACACGCTAACCCCGCGCCCAGCCCCTGACAGGCGAACAGCTGTTCACAGCTGTTCCGTTTCAAACAATCGACCTGAGGAAAACAAACACCTCACCCCCCCAACACCACTACAAATACAAGATAAGCAGCCATAACACGTTGTCACACATTATGCGCTGGTCGATCGGCACAAGACTCCAGGGCAGAGCAAATAAGCACGGATACCCAAATTCTTACTTTTGATAAAACATTGCACATTTTTTATAGCTTTAAATAAAATAAATGGAACGATGCATCGCACAGACTTTATCGCTACGTTATCTTAAAATGGAGACATCTATTTAAGACTCATAAGATAAATGAAAACAAATAATAGACATTGTTACAGAAACAAGTTTAAAAAAACACACTCAATATCACTGTTTAACAAAGAGTATAGCAATCGACTCCCCACTTTACCAGACATCAATTAAAAATATAGTTGATTATATCTCGTAAGCTATTGGTTTTATAAAAATATATTTCAAATAAAAGTTTTCTATTTTTTATTGTTCTACAACTTTTCAATGATGAGTTATTTCGTATCTCAAATAGTTGCGGAGATATGATATAGTTGGAGATATCCACACATGTAAAGTAGGCCTACTCTTTAAGTCATTTTACCGGGAAAATTAGACGTACAATTTTATTTGAAATGTTAAACAGTCTAGACATGAGTTTTAATCAAATTTGAGCAGATTTTGATAAAATCGCTCTTTTCTCGTTTCTCACCTAGATAAAGAACCCTTAGGGTTGAATATCTAATACCAATAGATCCTCGGGGAAACCTTATGGAAACCGAGATAGTACCAAGTTTTAGCCTGATCGGTAAAATGGTTTCTGCTATAATCCGAGATGCATACAGTAGGCCCACGGCTTCTTTGGTGCTGACTGACAGCTCACAGCTGACTTCTGACAGTCAACATTTAGGTATATACCTAAATTTTGACTGTTAAAAGTGACAGCTACTAAACACATGTTTTTGCAGATCATATGGTTCGGCGTAGGGATACATAATTTGGTCTGGTAACTTTTCAAAGCTGTCAGTCAGCACCAAAGAAGCCATGCGGCTACTGTACATACAGGAAGAGACACACAGAAAGACGGCATCAGGAAAACCACTTTTATCGGGTTCAGAGGGTCATGAAACCTCAAAATTCACAATAATTCATCTCTCGCCAGAAAATAAAAAATCAACATATCACGAATTAAACAAAATTGTTAATGATGTCAGATTCGACCTCGGCGCAGATGAGGGTACATTTTATATTGATTCTACCTGCCTCAATTAGTCTAATGAATGCGTGTGTTATAAAACGAAAAGCTTTTAGAAAAAGAAAAAAAAATAGTAATGTAAAAATAATCATAGAAAGAAAGCTACAATATTTAATGTTGAAAGTAAAAATACGAGTAAGTTTTTTTTATGTTTTCTGAACTTAGCACGATTTCCCATTTACTTTAGACTATTGTAAAAAATGTAGTTTAGTGTAAGTCCTTATATAAAAGAAAAAATTAGTCTAGAAAACGTGTAGACCTTGTTAGCGTCACGTGTATTAACATTTAGTACACACCAGTGATATTGTTTCGAGAGGGAAAGAAGTGGTACTCTCTTCTCACCTTATTTTTGGGGCTAGTTGACGAGGGCATGGTTTCAGACATCCATGATACCTATGGATTACAAAGTTAAGTTGGGGTAAATTAATTTCAGAAAATACTAATCATTTTGACACTTTATTTTTTTGTTTATTCTGCTGAGCCGGCCATAATATATTAATTAACACATTGACAAGGGTTTTTCATTAGGCCATAAACTGTTTAACCATTTTAAACTGGTATGTTTCGATGAATCGATAGATTTCTAACCGACGGGAAAATATTATAAATATCTCTGCAATTTCTTAACAAAAATAGTGCATTAAAAAATCAAACATGAATGAGAAAAGTGAGTGCGTGGTTGAAGAGGTGAGAAGGTGAAACATCTTAAATCACCTTAAGTACAAGGAAAAGGAGAATTGTTTTTTGAATCCTTCTCCTTCCTAGGGATGTGGTATCGAAAGAAAAGTATCGAGAACATTAAGTATCGGTATCAAAATTTTAATCTGATTTTTTTTATCTAGTAATAATAATTTCAACTTTTGCATCATAATTGTATTTTTATATTTATTTAAACAGTGAAAATTATAATGATTTGACCATATTATAGTATACTTACAGTAGCCCCACGGCTTCTTTGGTGCTGACTGACAGATCACAGCTGACTGTCAGAAATGACAGCTGCTAAACACATGTTTATGCAGATCATATAGTTCGGCGTAGGGATACATAATTTGGTCTGGTAGCTTTTTAAAGCCATCAGCTGTCAGCTGTGAGCTGTCAGTCAGCACCAAAGAAGTCATGGGGCTACTGTAAGTCTACCACGTCTATGCTGTGTGTTGGAACTTGTAAGGTATGATATATAGTATTGTATAGTGGATACTATAAAAGGTTTTACCATACCAGATAGAGTTCTTCTTGCTTGTTATACAGAAAATGACTGAGAATTGAGAAATAGTGTTATTTGTTCTTCCTCCACAGTCCAGTCTAGTAAAAATTTAATCCCAGCGTTAAAGAAGATAACGAAAAAGTTGTTTCTTTCGATACTGATTCGATACCAGAGTATGAGTACTAATATCAGTAAAAGTATCGGGAATATAGTATCGAGTATAAAAAATACTAGTATCGAAAGGAAAATATCGATGCTTTTTTCACATTCCAAACAGTCCTGCCTATTTATTCCCTGCTCAAGATTTAAATATATCAGCGCACCCCCCTTAATTTTTTTTACTAAAATATCCCTGATATGTACGTACCTCTCTTACTTTCTATTCTATTATATTTAATAGGTCAAAGTTCCAGGCCATAGATCCAGAGGTTCCGGGTTCGATCACCAGCGTTTTCAGATTTTCCTGTGAAGCAGTGGGTCTGGAACGGGATCAAACTCAGCCTCGTGAGGACAAATGAGGAACTACTTTGATAAATAAGTCGCAGCTCCGGTCTATAAAACTGAGATTTACCGCCGGAGAGTTCGTTGCAATGACCACATGACACCCTCAATCGACAGAAGTTGACACCGTAGAAGCAGTATAGCTCGAAGCGGGCTGACGCCCTATTTGGTTTTGCCGGTGACAGGAGGTTTGGTGTTCGAATTTAGGACCGAGTGCAAATAAGATCCCCCCCC
>CABFVX010006117.1:2125-14969 GCA_902151425.1 Timema shepardi
CCCCCCCCCCCCCCCCACACACTTTTTTCCCCCCCCCCCCCCACCCCCCCAAATAAACTCCACACAGCCATTATATTGTTGAATGTTGTTGATAAAATGACAGGGGACATGTTACACCATGGCCGACACACCCCTTCTGGCATGTCTGTCTGTCTGTCTTTGACTTCTATGAAAGGCTCCTAATACCACTGTTCACCAAACTGGCGCTAGTTGCAAGAAAGTAGATTTGTAGCTAGCGCTGTCTGTTGTAAGGTTGTAATGTGGCCATATTCCCTTCTCCTCACTGGCTCAGAGCAACATCTAGCTGTTGTAAGTAGCGCTGTCTGTTGTAAGGTTGTAATGCGGCCATATTCCCTGTTCCACGCTGGCTCAGAGCAACAACAGTTATGCGGTAGGTGGACAATCTCTAAGATTACAACTGTCAGATGTTTACCAATTTGTATACTTTCTAATAGAGAGAACCATGTTTGAATTCCTTGATGGTTAATGGTCCATTCACTAGTCAACCATGATGTGTTAAGTGTCTGAATAAACCATTTTCTTTTGGAAATACCTTCAGTGTAGATGTAGGAGCTTTGATTCTAGAGTTAAAAGCCAAATTAAATTTATTGTGGTGTTGTCAAGTGTTGTCAAGTGTTGTCAAGTGTTGTCTGGTTGCAGGGTGAATTGGAGCAGCAACTGCTACAAGCCAACCCGATCTTGGAAGCCTTCGGCAATGCCAAGACCGTCAAGAATGACAATTCTTCTAGATTTGTGAGTTCTCTTAAAACCTACTGCCATCTCGGTCTGTACACTAATACACAACCTTATAGTTCACTGCCATCTCGGTCTGTACACTAGAACACAGTATCATCTATTATTATCTGTGGTCTGATCTGTCTCTTATGAAAATACTCCCACAACAAATATTCTCAGTCTCTGGACGTTGTTTAGTAAAGAGTGTTTGTGTGCTTCAGGGCAAGTTTATTCGCATCAACTTTGACGCTTCGGGGTACATCGCTGGTGCCAATATCGAGACATACCTGCTGGAGAAGTCCAGGGCCATCCGACAGGCCAAGGACGAGCGAGCGTTCCACATCTTCTACCAGCTGATGGTGGGAGCGACGGCTGAACAGAGGAGTGAGTTGTACCACCATCTAGTGGGAAACGAGGGTCGATGTTTTCAGACTGAGTTGTATTATTAACCTAACACTCAGGCTGTAGGGCCTACATGTCTAACAGGGCTCCAGGTCAGTATCTAATGTCCTGCTTGTGTCGCTTACAGAGGAGTTTATTCTGGAAGACCCCAAGACCTACTCGTTCCTGAGTGGGGGGTACCTGGCAGTTCCCGGGGTGGACGACGGGGCAGAGTACCAGTTCACCTGCAAGGCAATGGGCATCATGGGCATGACCAGCGAGGACTTCTCGGCCATCTTCCGCATCGTGTCGTCGGTGATGCTGTTTGGGAACATGAAGTTCAAGCAGGAGCGCAACTCTGACCAAGCGACGCTCCCCGACAACACGGTGGCCCAGAAGGTGGCTCACCTGCTGGGGCTGAGCGTCACGGAGATGACCAAGGCCTTCCTGAAACCTCGCATCAAGGTTGGGCGTGACTTTGTGACCAAGGCCCAGACCAAGGAGCAGGTATGTACCCTTGTTTGTTTGCTCTGGTTCTATCTAATCTGAATATTGGAGTGTTACAGGATTGTTATTATTAGAACATATTATCTTGATACTTTAACCTTGATGACTTGACTCTCGATTATTATTCAACTGTTACAATTTCACTGTGGGTCGAACCCGAATATCCAATTTACCTTTGGGTTTAAATATGGGAACAAATTATGAACATAAGACGAAATATGTAATAATATATATAATATAAAATACAATTGGTAAATAAATGTTAACATTCTTTCAGATAATCCATTCATACATTCAACTAAATGTTAAGTTACTGGTCTGGGCTCTGGTTGTTAGGTTTATACTATAATTATAATGGGTTCTGAACCATCAATAACAATAGTAAAGCTCTAAAACAAAATTTCACTTGAAAAATTAAACCCAAATGGTTTTTAAGGAATTTCCCAAATGGGCAAACCTTGAATTTTTCTAAGGATTTATTTATATACCTTACCATGAATAAAACAAAACCTGACGAGTATATAGACACAGTGTTTATGTTAAATTAGTACGAGAGGTCATGTGTGGGCACAGTTCCAACACTAAAACTAACATTACTTGCAACGATGTTTGTGGGGCCCAGCCCCCGGGTGTTTGCGATAACACTCGCAACAGCTGGACAGGACAGGACAAATCCATTATTTTCAATTTCGAATCTAATCTCATGCTTTACAAAATGTTATTGAATATTTTAAAAATAGGTTAATATCTGTATTGAATAGTTTTATGTTAGGGTTACAATGGTATTGTTTCAAATAAAATATACGTTGAATGTTTTACTATGTTAAGTTTACAAATCCAATTTGATAACAAAATATTTCAAAAAATGTTGACTATTCTGTGTCTCAAACAATTGTTTCCCTTGCTCTCTTCTCTCGAGCGCGCGACCGGCTACAACTCTCATTGTATTCAGTGTCTATTATAGATTTGATATCTTAGCTAAACACATTGGGTTGTTTCTGTGCCAGGTGGAGTTCGCGGTGGAGGCCATATCCAAGGCCTGTTACGAGCGCATGTTCCGGTGGTTGGTGAACCGCATCAACCGCTCCCTGGACCGCACCAAGAGGCAAGGGGCCTCTTTCATCGGCATCTTGGACATGGCAGGCTTTGAGATCTTTGAGGTAAGGTGCACATTGAGCGAATTGAGCCATCACATCGTCCAGTCTCGTGTATCGACTGCTATCTATGTCTTGTCCCCAGCTCAACTGCTATCTATGTCTTGTCCCCAGCTCAACTCCTTCGAGCAGATGTGTATCAACTCCTATCTATGTCTTGTCCCCAGCTCAACTACTATCTATGTCTTGTCCCCAGCTCAACTCCTTCGAGCAGATGTGCATCAACTACACCAACGAGAAGCTCCAGCAACTCTTCAATCACACCATGTTCATCCTGGAACAGGAGGAGTACCAACGCGAGGGCATTGAATGGAAGTTCATAGACTTTGGTCTCGACCTGCAGCCGACCATAGACCTGATAGACAAGGTGAGGGACTGTTTCTGGAGCAGCTTCAGGGCCCACAATAATCGCACAGAGACCAGGATGAGCTCTGGCACTACGGATCAAATCCCTGTCTGGGTGTTATTTTTCTATATTTACACAATCACTCCGTCAGAATGTTATCTAAAAAGATGTCTTCTATATATAATGGCTATAGCTTAGTACTGGGGGATGCACGTCTCTGGGGGATGAATTTTACCACAAAGTTCTTATTAAAATATAACATAACTGTTTATAGGTGACCTGGTGGTCTAGGGGTAAGGTGTCAGACTTCTGTACTGGAGGTCCGAGGTTCAATCCTCGGTCCCGGCAAAGATTTATCTGATTACCAAACCCTTCCTTCACCTCTGACAAGACATCTTGTGAATGTGGGGAATGCCAGGCCTCCAACGTGGTTCGGATTCCACGTTAAACTGTAGGTCCTCCATTTCATCTCATAATCACCCTACCATTACACATTAGCGTAAGTGCGTATAACCCGAACGGGTAGTAGGACGCGGTGCTAATAATAATAATAATAATAATTAACTGTTTATACCTTACTAAATAGGAGTTTTCCACCTTATTTTTATGGATAGCTGGAGGGGGTAGGTGGGTTAGGCCATGGCCCCGGTAGGCGTATGTGACTGGAGAGAGTTCCGAAACATTGGTCTGATGACCTCCACCAAACTCGTATTTAAGAATCAACGATATGTCTAAGAATCATCGGAGGGTTTACAAGGATCCTTGTGTCTGGTCGTATCCTCTAGCCGATGGGCATCATGGCGCTGCTGGACGAGGAGTGCTGGTTCCCCAAGGCCACCGAGAAGTCCTTTGTGGAAAAGTTAGTAGCAGCCCACTCCGTGCACCCCAAGTTCTTCAAGACGGACTTCCGGGGCGTGGCGGACTTTGCGGTGATCCACTATGCCGGCCGTGTGGACTACTCTGCCGCCAAGTGGCTAATGAAGAACATGGACCCTCTCAACGAGAACATCGTGTCCTTGCTGCAGGCCTCCCAGGACCCCTTCGTGGTGCACATCTGGAAGGACGGTAAGATGCGTAGCTGAACAGTTTTATATATGACTGCATCCGACCACCTGGTAAAGCTAAACGAATTTAGAGGAAGTGCGCCCACATTTGTGTTGAAGGGGAGTGATAAACAACCGAGGGAAAACCACACTGTTCACCTGACTGGGAGTTGAACCCTAGCCTTTCCATCATTGGCTCTTAAAGATCAGCATTATAGCACAGTTTAGGAATTTATATCATATTGCTCTTTATCGGCTCACTTGTTTGATGTTGACACGTGTTGTGATGGATGTGCTCGTTCAGAAAGAGCTGCTCTCGGTTCTATGGCGACATCTAGTCTTGCCGTCAGAGTTGAAAACGACCATCTTGCGGGTTACAAATTGCTAAAGTATATATTTGAGGTATTTTGTTATATTTTTTAGAAGGAAAAGAGGGAAATAAATAAATAAAAAACACACAATATGGTTCTCACAATGAGAAGACCACTGGGTAGTAACAGTCAATATTTCCGTTACCTCTTTGTCCAGTGGCAGCAATGTAAAGTGATTGTTAATTTCCTGTACAACAGTTGTATGCGTGTTTAGGGTAGGAAACTGGAATATAAATTGTAGAGGAATAATATATATTTGAGTTAGTAATGAACAGAGTCATAGTCCCACTAAAACTGCCGGGAGGGGGAGGGTCAGTGGTTAGTAAAGCTGACACCAGAGACAGAACACGGTAAGAAGGTTTCGCTCTAGTACTGACGGACTGTAAGTTTACTCAACCTGAGTATTCTCTCATCTAATACGGTCTCTTGTACTATGTTGTCTCTGTTTAGCTACGTTACAGTTTGGTAAATAGATGAATAACATTTCAAATGAGAGTTAAGATGCAGTTGGAACTGTGTCATGTCTGGTACATTATCATTGCACCAATGTGTGGACACTAAGATTGTCTCACGTCCTGTAGCGCGATGTAGACACTAGGTTTGTCTCACGTCCTGTAGCGCTATGTAGACACTAGGATTGTCTCACGTTCTGTAGCGCGACGTAGACACTAGGATTGTCTCGCGTCCTGTAGCGCGATGTAGACACTAGGATTGTCTCATGTCCTGTAGCGCGATGTAGACACTAGAATTGTCTCATGTCCTGTAGCGCGATGTAGACACTAGGATTGTCTCATGTCCTGTAGCGCGATGTAGACACTAGGATTGTCTCATGTCCTGTATTTGATTATTTTAGCGGAGATTGTGGGAATGGCGCAGCAGGCCCTGTCGGACACTCAGTTTGGGGCCCGCACTCGCAAGGGCATGTTCCGCACGGTGTCCCAGCTGTACAAGGAGCAGTTGGCCAAGCTGATGGTCACCCTGCGCAACACCAACCCTAACTTTGTCCGCTGTATCATCCCCAACCACGAGAAGAAGGCGGGGAAGATTGACGCCCCGTTGGTGCTGGACCAGCTGCGCTGCAATGGTGTCCTTGAGGGCATCAGGATCTGTCGGCAAGGATTCCCCAACAGGATACCCTTCCAGGAGTTCAGACAGAGGTCAGTCTCTTTCGACACATCCCTTCAGGGAGTCCCATGTGCCAGTAGCCCAGTTGTTGCTTTTAACTGTCTGGAACCTTAGCTTAGTGGTTAGCGAGTGTCTCCCGGTAATGAATGCTTGTATTGCTCCTCAGGTACGAACTCCTGACTCCAAACGTCATCCCCAAGGGCTTCATGGACGGGAAGAGGGCCTGCGAGAAGATGGTACGTCGGGCATGACCCTGAAAATAATTGAAATAGAAATAAAACCTGCCATGTTGAGACTCAAATGTAATAGGAGTGTGCGAATGTTTTCTAATATCAATTTCTGAATTATTCCTCTTCTAGGAAAACCCCTTTTCACTTTTGAAGGTATTTAAAAAAAAAATATTTGAATGAAGATGCATATTTCTATTGACCTTTCTTTACCTCCAAATATAACCAATAGTATAACAAGACGATGTAGAGTGATCATGTAGGGAGAGTTGAGTTAGGTTAGCACTAGAGAGAAACACAGGGGTGTGTTCCCATCTGGTCCTAACCTAACTCTTCTTTCTATTGTATATTTCAAACTATTAGTACATTTTGAATGGTTCATTAGATTTCACAGTATATATTTTTATATATTAAGCAGTTATTGTAGGTGACCTGGTGGTCTAGGGGTAAGGTGTCAGACTTCTGTGCTGGCGGGTCCGGGGTTCAATCCTCGGTCCCGGCAAAGATTTATCTGACTACCAAACCCTTCCTTCACCTCTGACAAGACATCTTGTGAATGTGAGGAATGCCAGGCCTCCACCGTGGTTCGGATTCCACGTTAAACTGTAGGTCCTTCATTTCATCTCACAATCACCCTACCATTACACATTAGCGTAAGTGCGTATAACCCGAACGGGTAGTAAGACGCGGTGCTAATAATAATAATAATAATAAAACAGCTATTATTTGAAGTGTTTGTGTATTTATTTAAGTTATTTTAAACATTTTCATGTCATCATTTATTTGTTCACTAAAACAAAATGCAAATATCCTTGGTCAAGAAATGATCACGAGGTTCCGGCTAGTCTGCCGCGATGTTGGTTATTTTGTGTTAGCACTATAGACTTAGTACTCTTAGACTGTGCACCAAATATGGGTCATGTTTAGTATATAATGCTGACTGTGTTCACAATATCCATCCAGACTTGTGCAGTCTAGTAGTAATAAACTCTACATTCACCTTTTGGTGCCGTTATTGTTTCATAAGTTGGTACACGATTTATTTTCAAATATAAGGAACCGTTAATAACTTTGCAAAACGACTAATTGAAATTATTAAAAAGATAAATATAATTGTTATTATGATCTACAATATTAATATTCACAGGGAGGAGGAATTTAATAATATAACAGATCTATGACGCATGTTGGCGAAGCTAGGGCCAAATTGTGGATAGAGGGTGTCATATTGTCAGCACAATGAGCCCTCCGGCCGGTTACTTCTTTACTCAACATTTGTCTTCACAAGGCCGAGTTGACCTCGTTACAGACCCCCCCACTGCTTCACAGATAGATCTGGGAGTGCCAGAGGTCGAACCCGGTACTTCTGTACCTGTAGCCAGGAGCTGTGAGCTCAAAGGCGCTCCAGGAATACAACATACAGAAACTATAAATTAAATCTTTAACCTCCGTGCAAATTTGTCGAGCCCGTTTGGTTGGCCACTGTTGTGTTTGGAGTCCAACTACTTCAAGAGAATAGCAATGGATTAATGCTTTTCATTTCTAATTTTTGTCATTTTTAACAAACTATTTTCAATTTTTTTGTAAATATAAATATCTTTTTATTCATTGGTAACTTGCAAGAAGGATAATTTTGCAGTCCAGCACTTTTTTTTTTTTACAATGAAAGTTTTAAATTTCAATGAGATCTTCCTCGTAACTTTATTAAAAATTTTACCAACCACATAAACTATGTTTACCAGTAAATATTAATCAGTTGAAATAAAATTTTACTAAATATTCAATTTAAAACATATTTTACTCGAAATTATTTGTAATCACACAGTCAGCATTAGCACACTCCTAGACGGTACAGTTGACGTAGTGACAGCTCTGTTGAGCCGGCGGTTTCTGTTGTCAGATCCTTGCCCTGGAGCTGGACCCGAACCTGTACCGCGTGGGACAGTCAAAGATCTTCTTCCGCGCGGGGGTGTTGGCCCACCTGGAGGAGGAGCGGGACTACAAGATCACAGACCTCATCGTCAACTTCCAGGCCTTCTGCCGCGGATACCTGGCCCGCAGGTGAAACATGGCTACCTTAGTGACTGTGCTATTGGGTCAATACCTGGCCCGCAGGTGAAACATGGCTACCTTAGTGACTGTGCTATTGGGTCAATACCTGGCCCACAGGTGAAACATGGCTACCTTAGTGACTGGGTGCTATTGGGTCAATACCTGGCCCGCAGGTGAAACATGGCTACCTTAGTGACTCTGGGTGCTATTGGGTCAATACCTGGCCCGCAGGTGAAACATGGCTACCTTAGTGGCTATACCTGGCCCGCAGGTGAAACATGGCTACCTTAGTTACAATTTATAGCACAACTTTCTGGATTTAGGTCGGTAAAGGACCCCTGAAAGCCAGAATATGTGATGTCTGTCGGGCAACATTTGTAGGAACTTTCTCGCTCACTCATTGAAATTCAGTCGGTGCAAAGGCAACAGGGGAGTCAACGCACTCGGTCACTACTTGCCTGGTATGTTTTCTTTTCCCAAAAGGCTGGGAGCGTGTTCTGCTCTGTTTGGAGGAGGGGCACATATTACCAACCATTGTGTATGTTAGCCTACACAGCCCGCACGTGACCTAGGTCACTAATCCCTTGAGCTGGGTCTCATTCTCTCGGAACTCGTCAAGGAGGAGGGAACAATGCAACACAACTTCCTAAAAGAGGAAACCAAAATCATGCACTGTCTGTTTACTTTCTAGATGCCCTCTCTTTCTGTAACACTTTCCTTTTTCTCACATTTGTGTTTTTGGTTTCCTCTTTCATACTCCCTTATGAACACCAGGGGAAATATAACTATAATAGAATCATCAGCTGTTCCCAGCCTGAGCCGGGTCAGTTTAGTAAATGCCTCTGTGTTCCTCCTCCATCCTCCCACCATTCTTCCTCCATCCTCCCACCATTCTTCCTCCATCCTCCCACCATTCTTCCTCCATCCTCCCACCATTCTTCCTCCTCTAATCTCTTCCATTCTTCCTGGCAGTCTAGAATATGAAATTCTCTCGGACCCTCGAATCTCGAGCGTCCTTGAGGATTCAAAGGTTTTGAGGTCCCGGCCCTAGCTATAACGAGTCACATGTCTGCAGGAACTACCACAAGCGCACACAGCAGCTGAACGCTATCCGGATCATCCAGCGCAACTGCGCGGCGTACCTGAAGCTGCGTAACTGGCAGTGGTGGCGACTGTACACCAAGGTGAAACCCCTCCTAGAGGTCACCAAGCAGGAGGAGAAGTTGACCTTGAAGGAGGACGAACTCAAGCAGGTAATGTAACACAACTGGGACTGGCTGGTACTCTTAGAAAGTGCACATTACATCACTGAGTATTATCTATTAGACCCTCAGTGACTTAAAAACAGGCTGCACTCGGTCTAAATCGAACCTAATTCTTACCATTTTCGACAAATTTATTTGAAAATATATGAAGCTTGATGCTACGATTGTAAAAATGTAACTTAAGAGCTGAAATGGTAAATCCCTCCATAGCTACTTTTATTTTCCACACGTGTTTTAGATACATTTTGTTGCCTGCTGTTGGTCACCACTTTCTCATAAGTTTGTAATGTTGCGCTTGGCCGATGATCAAGATATAATTACAACACATTTTAAACGTTTGTTAATAAGATACGAGCATTAGAGAGACTCGAAGGGAGGGGGGGTTATTTATTAATCTCCAAAGTGATTGCGGCTCACATCAAGGGGTGGGTGGTTTTCGAGCCACAACCCCACAGATGTAACGGCGGAACGAATATTTAAATGTGCGTGCTCCCACACCTGCAGGTGAAAGACAAGTTGGAGGCCCAGGAGCGCCAGGCGCAGGAGATAGATCGCCGCCTGGCGATGGCCGTGGAGGAGAAAACCACCCTCCAAGAGCAGCTTCAGGCCGAGTTGGAGTTGTGCGCAGAGGCGGAGGAGATGAGAGCCCGACTGGCGGCGCGCAAACAGGAGCTGGAGGACATCTTGCACGACATGGAGGCGCGCATCGAGGAGGAAGAGGAGCGCTCGAACACGCTCGCTGTTGAGAAGAAGAAGCTGCAGCTCAACATTCAGGTGAGTCGCATGCGTGACTGACGACAGAGACCGTTTGCGATCAATGTCAAATTTAGAGCTAGAGTTCTATAGCGGCTTTTCGCTGGTTCAGTCGTAACGTGATTGGATGACAAAACTAACGACCACTTTGTGCCGACACCATTGCCCCTATAAGCTCCAATAATAATGATAAATGACCCGCCTCGGTGGCGTAGTTGGCTAACGTACTTGTTGTGTTGAGCTCGACTGCTGAGGACGGGGAGATCGAGGTTTGAATCTCGCTCGGGTGAACTGGGGTTGGCTTTTCCTAAATGGTTTTCCACTCTCCCTCCACGCAAATGCGGGTTCACTTCCTTTAATTCAACCTTCCCAATTCCCAATCCATTAGAGTAATTAGTACTTAGAGCGTATAACCCGAATGGGTAGTAAGACGCGGTGCTAAATATTATTATTAAGATATAAAAATATAATTAACATTTAGTTATTATTTTTAAATCTTAGATTTCTATTATATTAATAATTTTTTTCCAAAATTTAAATTAGTATTCAAGATTCAGAATTTAAAGGCAACAAAGGGATTTAGGATCCTGTTGGGTAAAATCTAGTATTTGACCTAACTATGTTAGAAATACGAGAAAAAAGGGCAAAGTGAATTGGGCGCGTTGCACAATGTAGAGTAGAAACAGTTGCTTGCGTCTCTCAGTTTGTCATGTTGGTACCTCTACTATCTTCTCTATTACAGGACTTGGAGGAACAACTGGAGGAGGAGGAGGCGGCCCGGCAGAAGCTCCAGCTCGAGAAAGTTCAATGCGATGCCAAGATAAAGAAGTTAGAGGAGGATCTCGCGCTCAGCGACGACACGAACCAGAAGGTACGAGACGTGTTGTTGAACGTTTGGTCGTTGATCTGTGTTGACGCGAGCGACACAGAGAGAGTACATGTGTGGCGCTGTGTTGACGCGAGTGACAGAGAGAGTACATGTGTGGCGCTGTGTTGACGCGAGTGATGGAGAGAGTACATGTGTGGCGCTGTGTTGCAGTTGTCGAAGGAGAAGAAGATCCTGGAGGAGAGGTCCGCGGACCTGTCCCAAGCGTTGGCCGAGGAGGAGGAAAAGGCCAAGCATCTGTTGAAGCTGAAGACCAAACACGAGACGACGATCGCGGACCTCGAGGAGCGGCTGATCCGAGATCAACAGGCGAGGCAGGAGGTAAGTGACGCGTCTGCAAGGGGTACTTAACACGGTCTCTGTTCTAGTGTCCTTGCACCAATAAACAAGTGGAGCACGGGACAACCTTAACGACCAGATCCCAGAGCATTAATTTAACATTTATTTGAATACACATACAATACAATTGCAGAGAAATGAAGCACAAAAAAATAATGTAAAATCACACATTGACATTTACAGACACTTCATTGGCATTTACAGACACTTCATTGGCATTTACAGACACTTCATTGGCATTTACAGACACTTCATTGGCATTTACAGACACTTCATTGGCATTTACAGACACTTCATTGGCATTTACAGACACTTCATTGGCATTTACAGACACTTGATTGAATATTCGACGGCTGCCGGAGGGGCCTTGATGTTAAAACTGGGTGTGTCGCTCTAGGTGGAGCGTAGCAAGCGCAAGCTGGAGACGGAGGTGAGCGACATGCGCGAGCAGCTGAGCGAGCGCAAGGCACAGGTGGAAGAGATCCAACTGCAGCTCGGCAAGAGGGAAGAGGAACTAGCCCAGGCGCTCATGAGGATAGACGAGGAGGGCGCGGGCAAGCAGCAGACTCACAAGGCGCTCAGGGAGCTCGAGTCTCAACTGTCCGAGGTACACTCCCCGATCCTCACAAGCTTGATTAAATTAATACACATTCATTGATCATAACAGATTTTATGGCCCTAACTTGTTTAATTTGAGGTGACCTGGTGGTCTAGGGGTAAGGTGTCAGACTTCTGTGCTGGCGGCCGGGGTTCAATCCTCGGTCCCGGCACAGATTTATCTGATTACCAAACCCTTCCTTCACCTCTGACAAGACATCTTGTGAATGTGAGGAATGCCAGGCCTCCACCGTGGTTCGGATTCCACGTTAAACTGTAGGTCCTCCATTTCATCTCACAATCACCCTACCATTACACATTAGCGTAAGTGCGTATAACCCGAACGGGTAGTAAGACGCGGTGCTAATTATAATAATAGTAAATACACATTTAGGCATTTTTGTGTCCACTATTTCCAATGTGTTTGATTGTTAAGCATGTTGTTTTAGTCTCTCATTTTTTTTAAAAAATCTGTTTGTATTTTTATTTTAGCTTTCTTATCAAAATAAATAATGACACCTCAAGATGATTAAAGTTTACCAAAAGGTAACTAGGCCTAATCTGTTTGTTTATTTCCCCCCCTTTTTTTAGAAACTTAACTCATTCTATCAACACTTTTAAAAATAACTTAAAGACACTCAAATTTTGATTGATTTGATTTCCAAACAATAATATGAGTCTAGATTTTTTAATTTTAACCAGTATTTTGCGAGGGGTAGTTGGGGTTAGTTAAAATAATGGAGAAATAGTGGATTCGACCCATCTCCAATTTATATTATATATAATAATTAAATTTAATATAAATACAACATTCTCCATCCATCAAGAGTAAATACACAAGTTTGAACAGGCCACTGCGGAATCCAAGCCTTAATCTTTTTTTGAGGAATCACGAAACAGGCAACAACAATATCTAAGTGAACAAAACCAACTTCTAGCCATGCTGTCATAATTCGGTCTGTGTTTTGTTTTCTTTTGAAGAAGGGAACTGATGCACCCTAAGAATTACATAATTATGGGTTTTATTTATTTTAGTTGTGAACTTTGAGACCTACAGTTTTCT
>CABFVX010006117.1:15470-27308 GCA_902151425.1 Timema shepardi
CGATGGAGGGTAGTCGGTAAGGCAAGGTTTCACGATGGAGGGTAGTCGGTAAGGCAAGGTTTCGCGATGGAGGGTAGTCGGTAAGGCAAGGTTTCACGATGGAGGGTAGTCGGTAAGGCAAGGTTTCACGATGGAGTGTAGTCGATAAGGCAAGGTCTCTCCTCGTCTGACCTCGACGTGTTGTTGCAGCTACAAGAGGACCTGGAGGCGGAGAAGGTGGCTCGAGCTAAAGCCGAGAAACAGAAGAGAGATCTGAACGAGGAACTGGAGGCTCTGAAGAACGAACTGCTGGACTCGCTGGACACGACGGCAGCCCAGCAAGAGCTCAGGACCAAGAGGGAACAGGAGTTGGCGACGCTGAAGAAACAACTGGAGGAGGAGTCCGTCTCGCACGAGTCCGGTCTTGCCGAGTTGAGACACAAGTACAGTCAGGAGCTGGCCGTCATCAACGACCAGATGGATGCTATCAAGAAGAACAAGGCGGTCATAGAGAAGTCGAAACAGCAGCTCGAGGCTGAGAACGCGGACCTCACAACCGAACTGCGCTCGGTCTCCGCAGGCCGCCAGGAATCGGAGCGTCGACGTAAACAGGCAGAGAGTCTTCTGGCCGAGGTTCAGGCCAAGATGGTGGAGGTCGAGCGTGCGCGCAGTGAACTGGCTGAGCGCGCTGGTAAGCTGCAGCAAGAAGCAGATGCGGTGTTGGCTCAGCTCGAGGAGGCCGAGCTGCGGGCCTCCGCTGCGGTGAAGAGCGCCGTCACCATGGAGTCCCAGCTCACTGAGATACAGGCTCAGCTGGAGGACGAGACGCATCAGAAGCTGGCCCTCAGCTCCAAGCTCCGCCAATTGGAGGGGGAGAAGGAGTCACTCCTGGAGCAGTTGGAGGAAGAGGAGGAGGCCAAGAAGAACCTGGACAAGCAGGTGGCAGCACTGACCCTCCAACTAGCGGACTCCAAGAAGAGGGCAGACGACGAGGCCGAGCAGGTGGCGATTCTCGACGAGAGCAGGAAGAAGATGACAAAGGTTAGTGTGACTAGTTTTTAGAAGTCGGGTACAGATCAATGAGAGGGCAGAGTCCCCGGGATAGTAATGAGCTGTGTGTTCCTGCCAGGACATCGAGGCCCTCCAGAGGCAAGTGGAGGAGCTCCAGGCGGCCAACGACAAGCTCGATAAGTCCAAGAAGAAGCTGCAGGCCGAACTGGAGGATAGCAACATTGACCTGGAGGCGCAGCGGGCCAAGGTCCTGGAGCTGGAGAAGAAACAGAGGAACTTCGACAAGGTGCTCTTGGAGGAGAAGGTGAGTGTCAATGAACCCGACTAACTCTTGGAGGAGAAGGTGAGTGTCAATGAACCCGACCAACTCTTGGAGGAGAAGGTAGAGTGTCAATGAACCCGACCAACTCTTGGAGGAGAAGGTGAGTGTCAATGAACCCGACTCTCGGAATGTGTTGGAACTCGGGGCTGGTAGCGCCAGATATCGCCGCTGAAGGATTAACGTGGTTTAGAATCCACTCTCAGGAGGTCCTTGTTGCTAACGGTGTGCTGTGATTGGTTTGTAGGCCGTATCGGAGCAGATCGCTCTGGAGAGGGACGCGGCTGAGAAGGAGGCCCGGGAGAAGGAGACGAGAGTCCTGTCGTTGACCCGCGAGCTGGACGAGTTGACGGACAAAGTGGAGGAGTTGGAGCGAGGTCGCAGACAGCTCCAGGGCGAGTTGGACGACCTGGCTAACAGTCAGGGAACAGCCGACAAGAACGTGAGTATTTTGAAACGTAGGGTTCGGCCTCCTCCCCAGTTTTAACCCAAGACTGAATCTTGAGTGACACTGCCCCTACCCCTAGTAGGGCCCCCCAAGCAGGCCAGTAACGTAACATATTGATTTGATGGTGCCAAGTGGCTTGGTTTGTTTTTCACATCTCTGGATCTCAATTTGTTGTTTGACTCTAACTCTTGGTGTGTCTTGTTATGCGCCGGCCGCCCTCACCACTGGTTTAGGCAGAGGTAAGACACCAACCACCACCTTCTCTTACACTCACTGCTGACCACTCAGCAATTAGTGGGCCTGGACACTGGGCTCACTGTAACTGGACACTGGGCTCACGGGCCTGTTAGCTTGGCTCACTGTAACTGGACACTGGGCTCACGGGCCTGTTAGCTTGGCTCACTGTAACTGGATACTGGGCTCACGGGCCAAGCACTCTATAAAATGGAGCTACATAGTTTTTAGAGTTAAGAGTTCGAGTTCGAGTTCGAGTACCGAGAGACGGTCTCAGAATATCCTCTTCTTGGTTGCCTCTCACTTTGTCCATGTCAGGCGTTCTAACCTTTGTCCTGACACACTCCAGGCTCTCTCGAGCTTAGTGGCTTGGCACTCTTGAGGGGGGGAAGTGATCCGGGAGTCGAACCCACACAATCATCTTGTCGTGCTTGTTGCGTCAGGTCCATGAGCTGGAGAAGGCCAAGAGGGCCCTGGAGAGTCAACTGGCTGAGCAGAAGGCGCAGAATGAGGAGCTGGAGGATGAACTTCAGTTCACCGAGGACGCTAAGCTGCGTCTGGAGGTGAACATGCAGGCGCTGAGGGCTCAGTTTGACCGGGACTTGCAGGTGTGTACTGAATTACGTGTAACTACAATCACAGCCATTGAGAGTTCAGTTTACACATGGCCGTAACTAAGTAACGTCACTTGTAAGCGAATAACAAAGTGCGCGGTGTGTGCAGGCGAAAGAGGAGCAAGCCGAGGAGAAGCGCAGAGGTCTGGTGAAGCAGCTGCGCGACGTCGAGGCTGACCTGGAGGACGAGCGTAAGCAGAGGGCTAGTGCGCTCTCTGTGCGCAAGAAGCTGGAAGCTGACCTTAAGGACATGGAGCAACAGCTCGAGATGCACGACAAGATCAAGGAGGATGCGCTTAAACAGCTCAAGAAACTGCAGGTACAACTTCACCCGAGAAATAGTCGGCTAATCCGACATCCTAGTTCAGTTGGTAGTGCATCGAGGGGCTTTCACAGTGATTGACGTCCTGGGGACAGGGTGTTGTGTCTATTATAGAACTAGCTATTTTAGTACATCGGCACTAAGCTTTGCCCTGATCTAGATTCATCAAGAGTTTCCTTTTAAGAGAGACTGGTTTGAATCCCGGTGAGACTTAGTGTGAGACTTAGCAGACAGGACACTGACTGGAACTATTGCGCTAAGCACCTGTACAGTGGTAGTTGTATAGCGCTCTGGTGTATGTGTAGGCGCAAGCCAAGGACTCGGTCCGCGACGCAGAGGAGGCGCGCGTGGCACGCGACGAGCTGGCCGCGCAGGCCAAGGAGGCTGAGAGGAAGCTGAAGGTCCAAGAGGCAGAGTTGGTACAACTGGCGGAGGACCTGGCCAGCGCCGAGAGGGCCAGGAGGGCGGCTGAGGGGGAGAGGGACGAACTCCAGGAGGAGATCAACAGCAGCGCCAACAAGGGGACACTCCTGCTGGACGACAAGAGGAGACTGGAGGCGCGGATAGCGACCTTGGAGGAGGAGCTCGAGGAGGAGCAGAACAACTCCGAGATCCTGATGGACCGGGCGCGCAAGGGACTCATCAATGTGGAGCAGCTCACGGCCGGTACAGTGCACACCTCTGGTTTAGCCAACATTTATAGCAACATAGTAGAATAAACCTTGTATGTTTTTCATGTTTTTAAAAAGATGTCACGATTCCTGTTTTTCCTCATTTTGGTCATTAAATCCTAACTAGAGTTGGGTGTTCTCCACAATTTTCCGAATCTTGTAAAAAAGTATGAACCTTGACTCTTCAACATACACCCAACCTAACCTCTACCACTCGCTATGGCATTGCAACATCTACAAATACACCTCGCCCCTTCACTCGACAACAACTGCAGAACCACTGGTTAGAGCGGGATTCACTATTCAAATACCCGTACAATTCTGTATCCATTTATTGATCAAGAAGAAACTGATTCACTCTAATTAGTAATTACTGGCACAACACATCAGGCCCACACACTAATTACTGGCACAACATATCAGTTCTACACACTAATTACTGGCACAACACATCAGGCCTACACACTAATTACTGGCACAACACATCAGGCCTACACACTAATTACTGGCAACAACATATCAGTTCTACACACTAATTACTGGCACAACACATCAGGCCGCTACAGCTTAATGAACTATTGGTATGCACTGTAATGTATTTGTAAAAAAATAATAAACTTAATACGCTGAGGCTTGATTTGTATAAGATCATCAGAACACAGAGCTCGTGTTGAGTAGGCCCACCTTTACAATTAGTCGCCACTAAAGGGCAAACAAATGAATATTAGTAGCGATGAAAACTAACACAACTCAAGAGTATTGGTGCATTGTTCAGATACCGGAACTTTCTTACCGAGGTTTGGAGCTAACATCCTCAATGGTATCTAGTTCGGATAAAGAGTGCGGTACTCTGTTCCAGATCTGGCGGCGGAGCGCTCGACCACCCAGAAGCTGGAGACAGGTCGCATGCTGCTGGAGCGACAGAACAAAGAACTGAAGGCCAAGCTGACAGAGCTGGAGACAGCCCAAAGGACCAAGACCAAGGCCACCATCTCGGCCCTGGAGTCCAAGTTGGCTAACCTGGAGGAGCAACTGGAAGCAGAGGCCAAGTGAGTGTTGGCGACAGTTTAATGAAACAGTTGGTACCAATCAATGTTTACGATCAGGAAGGTTGGAAGTGTAATGTTATGGCCGTCGTTAAGTTCAAAGTGTTATGGAATTTTTCCAAGTTATACTTAGAAAATAAAGCAAACGTGTTCTAAATCTCAAAACGATAAAATATATATATATTTTATTTCTTAAGGTAATTTCAGTTCATTTTTATTTGCTGTAAAATATAAGTGTAATATAATCACTAGACTTTGAATAATAAACAAAGCTTCAAATAGCCGCCGAAGCCAAACATGGGCTCAAATCGAATACGAAGTGCACCAAGATTCGCGAATTTTCGGAAGCTTCACACACCCTGTATTATAGCTTGTTCACTCGATACTCCGAGGAATCTTCGTTTCAACACTGACCCACTTAACTACCGGCTCGGTGACACTCCAGGGCGGAAATGCTCCCTCTCTCTTGACCTTGAGTTTGTTAGACACTGGTACAGTCCCAGCCCACTGTGGGAATCTGGTGGTTTAGCACACTGATTCTTCACCTCTGACAAGACATCTTGTGAATGTGGGGAATGCCAGGCCTCCACCGTGGTTCGGATCCCACGTTAAACTGTAGGTCCTCCATTTCATATCACAATCACCCTACCATTACACATTAGCGTAAGTGCGTACAACCCGAACGGGTAGTAAGACGCGGGCTAATAATAATAATAATAATTTAGTACACTGAGCATATAATAAGCGTTCAATTTTCAGAGGGACAAGTCTCCATATTTGGGTCACTATCATTAATGTTTACATGCTAATCTGTAATGAGGGACCATGTTGTGTTCCAGGGAGAGGTTCGCACAACAGAAGATCAACAGGAAGCAGGACAAGAAGCTGAAGGAGCTGATGATGCAGTTGGAGGACGAGAGGAGGCACGCTGATCAGTACAAGGAGCAGGTCGAGAAGGTACGTAGCGCCATTTCAGCATAATTAGATGAGTGGGGACGTAGTTTGGTGGTGTCAAGTTGCGTGACGTGAGTGATTGTGCGCAGGTGAACGGGCGCGTGAAGGGACTGAAGCGCCAGCTGGACGAAGCCGAGGAGGAGATCAGTAGAGAGAAGGCCCAGAAGCGCAAGGCCCAGCGGGAGATGGAGGACATGTTGGAGAGCCAGGAGACGATGACCCGCGAGATCTCCAACCTCAAGAACAAGCTCAGGTACTGGCCCTGTGTTGTCCCGGACCTACCTTTAGTATTTTAGACTTCATTCTGATCTTTGTTTGTTTGTTTGATGAAATTTAATTTAAGAAAGAGCATAAAAATTAAAAACTCTTAACTATACAGATGTGAGTTGCTATTTTGTTTGACAATAATCGCCTTTTCCTTTTGCAAAGGCTGAAAACGGTCAAATTTACTTGTTCTTTCGTCTTTCCTTGTCTCTCTTACATTCACTGAGTGTGACACATTACAACACATACAGGTCTCTCACACACCTGTATAACAACTCTCCCTGCTGCCCTCTTTTCTCCATACAACTTTATAGCTCTACTAAGCCGCCGCCTCTTCACTACCATCACTACTCACTTTGTCGTGCTAAACCTCACTTCTCAGTCCTCTTGCTGAGCCTACCAACAACTGTTGACAGACAGAGCACGTTGAGTGTTAAAATACCCCCTTCCCTCCTGAGTTTGCTACAGAACAAAGATGATAGATTGGACCAGTAGCGCCTGCTGGAACAAAGAGAGGGACTTATTACCTAGTGTAACTCATGTTATCTACAACTGTCTTGTCTTCTTCCACTGTTTACAAATACAACACACATATCTTAGCCAGACACAGGCCCAATACATGACGAGCATAGCTGGATATTAAACATGTTCTGGGGTCTGATTGCGGTGTTTTAAACCACTTTTAATCAACCTAACATCCATTATTTTGTCAACACTGGTATCTTGAGTATCCTTGCTGTCATGTGACCTTGTGGTGTGATCTGTGTCACTCAGGCGCGGGGGCTCAGGTCCGGGTATCGGACTCAGCGCCCGTCTCGGCGGTGGGACCAAGCGCGGCTCCATTCCTATGGGTGGGGAAGACTCTATGAACGCCGACGATTCGGTCGACGGGGAGGAGACACCCAATTGAACGCCTGGTCCGATCGTCTCGTTCTTCCTCGCGTGATGAGCACATGTGCCACAAAAATTGTGTATTTTTTATGATTTTTTTTTAAGAATTCTATGAAATCATGTAAATTTTCTGTCGAGGCAGATCGTTTTTATATCGACAAATCACATAATTTTGTATGTATTATATATATTTATATATATGTTGTCTTTCAACCTGGAATTGGGGATAATATCCCAGAATCATTAGGTAAACAGGGGAAATGTTCCATTTGACTCTTGTCTAAGGAGCCATATTTGTTCAGGGCAGAACATTGTTCGAATTACATTCCTTGTAACAAGAACTTGCTTCAGGCAGAAGTAACTTATGTTTGTACATTACGAACATACTCTGCCTAAAATACACCACCAAGGTCACTGGAACATACCAGTTGAAAAGCAGGAGCTCATTGTGATTATAAATCTTCTTACCGGTGGGCCCGCTTTTAACAAACATTTCACTAAAAATATACGAAGTATGTTTTGTGAGTTTTTAGAATAAATCTGTACAATAAATTGTAAAACCACGACACAGAGCAGTCACAACCACCCATTTTATATCTGAACAGCGGAACTCAAGTAAATCTGTTGGAGACACAGATTGGTACCTGTGGGTTTTGGTAAAAGTGGACCCATCTAACTAGCCTTCTTTTGACAGGTGGAGAAAATTTGTATAGTTTTTTTTTGCGCGTGTATTTTTAGGTAAAATAATAATAATATCTGGTGATTGGTTTGCAACGCTTGTGAGAAGTATATCCTATTTATAACAATGTGGAGACTTTGTTTTTCTGTAGTGCCTAAATTACTTAGATACGACTAATACAAACCCCGAGTACTTAGTTTGTTAATTTGTAATTTAAAGAATATTATAATATTTGAATTTATTATGTTGTTTTGTTCTTGGCACAGGTTAGTGTGCGTGCGTGCATGAATTGTTTTTGTAAGTTGTGAATGAGTGTATGTATGGAATGTACTTTTTTTTAAAAAAATTCAACAATGAGAGGGTCACTACTTGAACTTTGACCTTTCAAATGTCCAATAAACAAACAACTTTTACCGAGTCTTTGCTTTCTGTTTTAAGAATACTAGGTGTTAGAAAACTGGCGCCAAGAAGCCGTGTCCAAACCAAGATTTTCAATATTTGATAATATGAATCGCTGCTTATTAATATACTGACTCCAAATCAAATTCCACATTTTGGAAGAAGGTACAGGAGAGATAGATAGAAGCATTTAAAAGGCGACGAACACAAAATGGCTGTTACAGTGAAAAGAACACAGTTCACACTTTACACTGCTGCCAATGGACAAAGAGGTAATGCTGCCTCTAGAAGAAAATCGACCATCACCGCCCAATTCCTCGAACTTGGTCTCATTCTATCAGAAGGAAGGGGGAGATTTGTGACACAATTTCCTAAGAGAGGAAACCAAAACACTGAAGAGAGGAAAAGGGAAATGGAGACCATGACAGGATCTTGGCGGCCATATTGATGGTTTAGTAGCGGGTGAGGGCCTCTCGGAGAGTTTTATGCGTCCTCAAACTAAGAAAAGTGTATTCTATTGAAGCTCCCCGGGTGCTCAAACCGGCACAGGCGCTAGAGGCAGAGCGTGAGCCCCCCTCTCCTTGTTCAACTTCAATGGTGGTGGAACCTTATTTGTCTAGGGGAAGTAAATTAGCAGAAAAAGATTTTAGAGGGCTGTTGACCCCAAGCCAAACCCTTCCCCGGCAAATGTTTGACAATTGGATTCCTCCTGGAACAGAAGTCTTTGACCTGTGGTAACATTTTTTGTGGCCCACTGTTTCGTGAAATATATACGATTATTCCATGAGAATAAATGACAAATATTTTAAAATAATCAACTAATAAAATAAAAATGTATTTTATAATAAAACAAACTATTGCCCAATCAATGGCTTGTAAATGTATAACAATACAGTGTACAGGGATGTAAAGTGATAGTGATGGAAGACAACCCGAAAGGAGTTAGGTCTAGATAAGGACAGACACACTTTTCTTTTCATATGAAAACAGAATATTTCTGAAAATTCAAAACAATGTGTAAATGTAGGAAGCCATGGAGAGAGAAGTGTTTGTTCCTATCGAGACCTAACCTAACTATTCTTTCAGGTTGGCTTCTTACACTATCACTTACAGTAGCCCCATGGCTTCTCTGGAGCTGACTGACCGCTTTAAAAAGTTACCAGACCAAATTAAGTATCCCTACGCCAAACCAGATTATCTGTAAAAACATGTGTTTATTAGCTGTCACTTCTGACAGTCAAAATTTAGGTATATGCCTCAATTTTGACTGTCAGAAGTCAGAATTGAGCCGTCAGTCAGCACCAAAGAAGCCGTGGGACTACTGTAGATTATTCTACAATGTGTTTCTACACTGTCTTATTACATAAATGATTTATGTTTTTTACCCGAAGAAAAGTATTATGTTTTAATACAAATGACAACTCTAGTAGTCGAGACAAATGACGCTACCCCCTGCTATGTAACAGAGAATATGCTTGACGAGAAACCCTAATCCCTGGTGTGAGTATAAAAATGAGCCGATACAAATATTGCGGGCTCCCGAGAGACAGAAACTCTGGCCCTTGGACGTAAAAGGGTTGAGGACCCCCTGAATGCTATTTTTCAGAATATCAGCTGCGGTGAAACCCAATCCGGAGAGGGGGGCAAGTTTATTCCACAAAGGGAAGGGGGACGCATTCTTTCCAAGGGCCCCAGGTTTTTACATTTAAAAAACAATCTATGAAATTAATGTGTAACTGAACACAGAAATATTAATCGTATGGTAATATACTTAAATTTAAATTGAGCTTGATTCACTGTCCTACTCTTGCCGAGTCTTAAGTTCCCATCACTTGTAAACGAAAGGCAAGACTGGGCTGGAATATTGAAGTGATTGTAACACGTGACAGAAGTTGCTCACTCACATAATTTATATTTGGTTCTTGGGCTCACCACCACGGCACCAATAGTTCCCCTCGCACGGTGGGTGTGTCTGTACCTGGGGCACTTACTGGAACCGTCCGATGGGTTTTGTTTCGACTTTATATCCAGTTATCATAGCTCTCAGAGGAATAGACATTTTCAATCTATCTCTAAAATTAAGGAAAGATCACTAACAAATAAGCTTAGAAAATTTTAAATTTTCTAAAAATGAGAATTATCTATGTTGAAACTGTACATCCAAAGAATTTCATATGGGGGTGACCTGGTAAGGTGTCAGACTTCTGTGCTGGCGGCCGGGGTTCAATCCTCGGTCCCGGCACAGATTTATCTGATTACCAAACCCTTCCTTCACCTCTGACAAGACATCTTGTGAATGTGGGGAATGCCAGGCCTCCACCGTGGTTCGGATTCCACGTTAAACTGTAGGTCCTCCATTTCATCTCACAATCACCCTACCATTACACATTAGCGAAAGTGCGTATAACCCGAACGGGTAGTAAGACGCGGTGCTAATGATAATAATAATTTCATATGGTTAGCAAAATAACGTGTATGTTATTCTGAGAAAGATGATATTTTATTCCAAACAACAAGAGACTAATAACGTGTGATTGTGGCTTTACATTATTATGTGTAATATTGACACAACCTTAGGTCAATAAATGGTGGAAAGAACAATTCCTCGTCCCCTAAAGTTATCAGGGGTTGTCCAACATGTCCTAGTGAAGAGGGAACACAACTTAACCTAAATACGAGTGATCAGCTCTACATCTAACAGCATTCACACGACCTACAAACAATAAATACTAGTATCAGATAAATAAGACTATATTTATTTTATCTTCAAACTCAATTCACCAATCGGACCAGCTTGATATGATATTGTTCTCTGGTAATTGCTTGGTCTTCTCTTTTAGGAGGTTGCATTGCTCAGTCCACACTCGCTCTCCGTTTCCACGAACCTAAACCCACGTCATATTGAAATTAAACCGAGGATTTGCTTATTTGAACACCTTGTAATATGCGATGGTGGCTTCAACGAATAATTCAAACACTTTATTTATTCTGCAAACTTTAAAACAAGAGATTCTGTTTGATAACAAATTGCGTTATGTTAGAACGTGAGCTGGCTGCGATGGTTTGTTTTATTACATTAAATACTGAAAGTAGAGCTTTAAAGAAGTCGTTTGGATCGTTTTTTATCATACAAGTTTTGTAGCCACCTTGAGTTTTTTCAAGAGCACATTTAATTTAAAACATGGAGCGTTTCCAGTAGACGATTGGCGGACTTGTCACTAGACTTGCGAACCTGGTCTCTGGTGACATTCCGGTTGCCTGGAACAAGGGGTAAAGTGGTCAACTTGACTTTGGGAAATGTTTAATATGTATCTATACAAGTCGCGGAAACATGAACCGTTGATCTAAACTTACCGAAGAAGCAGGGAAATGTAACTGTCCTTCATCTTCATAATCCTTGACGCTGCTGCCCTGGATAACATAACAAACATTTCATTTATGTATCTTCACACACAAATAGCAATATTTACGCTGTAAGGGAGGAAGTTGTTTGATTTATTTCGGAATAACGTTAAGAAACAAGCCCAAATGTTCAAGACCTACCAAACAACCGGTCGACCTGGGACCCACATACTCTATACTATGACATGTTCTGATCACGCTATTGGCTGAGAAACCATCCTCCGTGCACACTAGACCAGAACAACACGAATCTGCACGTATTTGTATTCTGATTGGTTGATGTGTACTTAAAACATTTTAACAAACTGATATTTTCACAGTGAAATACTCAAAGCAATATTTTTTATTAAATTGTGTAAATAAAAAGTCAACCAGATATTTAGAGTGTTAACTAAATGTAGCACAGTTTTTTCTATTCTAAATTATTATTATTATTATTAGCACTGCGTCTTACTACCCCCCGTTCGGGTTATACGCACTTACGCTAATGTGAGATGAAATGGAGGACCTACAGTTTAACGTGGAATCCGAACCACGGTGGAGGCCTGGCATTCCCCACATTCACAAGATGTTTTGTCAGAGGTGAAGGAAGGGTTTGGTAATCA
>CABFVX010006117.1:30725-43135 GCA_902151425.1 Timema shepardi
GGGGGGGGGGGAGGGGGGGATATGACTGAAATAAATTATTGGTCTAAGAGGGGAACCAACTTTATAATAAACTCTACCACATTCTGTTTTATCCACAAGATGGTGGTTAATTTAGTTTATCACCTGCGGTGAAGTTGGTGAATTTGTTGTCAGAGAAATTAGTTCAAACCAAGGCCTGGTGCACAATTACCTCGACTCGGCCTTTCCGTTGTCCTGGGAGCTTCCGACAGACCTGCTTTGTTTATTTGCGAGGTCGATTATTCGATGCAGGTCGTTCTCGAGATAGGCCTGGCTCAGTTCATTCAATGGCAAGGCTTGAACAGACGAATATAATACTCCATGAACATTGTGTCGCCATTTTGAACATCAGGGGGGATCCTGGTTCCCTCCTGTTTGTCCTCATGGCTGAGTGGTCAGGGAGACTCATAAATAAGTAAGGTCTATATTTCATAACCCTGCTATTAATTAAAGTTAGGTGCTAAGTAAAAAAATATAACGCCTGCAAGTGAGCTGTAAATCTATATAATATATTTTCACAAAATTATCTACAATGGCCCTTATTTGTACCAAACAATCTGAAATAAGTTTTTATATGATTATTATTATTAGCACCGCGTCTTACTACCCGTTCGGGTTGTACGCACTTACGCTAATGTGTAATGGTAGGGTGATTGTGAGATGAAATGGAGAACCTACAGTTTAACGTGGAATCCGAACCACGGTGGAGGCCTGGCATTCCCCACATTCACAAGATGTCTTGTCAGAGGTGAAGGAAGGGTTTGGTAATCAGATAAATCTTTACTGCGACCAAGGATTGAACCCCGGTCACCTGACACCTTACCCCCTAGACCGCCAGATCACCTGAAGTTTTTATAGAAATGACGTGAGGTCATGACAGCAATGTTAAATAATAGTTGTACATATTTATTAAATTTTCAGTGTTACGGATACAAACTTGCCGATACGATTGTAAAAATTATACTATTACATTAAAACAATATAAAGTGGTTTTTATCTCCTACCTCGATTCATGATTGACGAGTGTTGACCTCGCCTGAACAAACCAGTGACCACCTGCGTCAACAGAACACACATTTGATAAACATGAGTATTTTTTATTTTTAATGCACTCCAAATAATTAGAAAGTTTAAGTTATATCTTTAAATAAAGAAGGAATAGCCATTTAACTCTTTTATATTTTAAAGAGTACTAAAAGTTAAATGATTTTGCAGGCATTTTCTGTTAACTAATGTCTTTCACTCTATTTTATTAACTTATCTGAAACATTTGCTTTTTTCAAAATTTGGCGACCTTTGCGTTTTTGGGAGTCAAACTAGGACACTATAAACACATCTTGAAAAATCTTGAGTTATATTCTCGTTTTATCGGTTATCTGAGAGATATGCAATGGGAAGCAGCTATAGCTTCTTGAACAACTAAATAAACGGCTCATAGAAATCTATTTTGGTGGATATGTTTAAAAACATCGATCATTAAAATGTTGGATTCCCACTTACCGGGTTGGATAACCTCCCCTTTGTGACCCAGTGTTTCCTCGGTGCATTGCCAGTTAGGTTCCGTATGGTCAAGGGGTGGTTCGACTAAAACAATTTACAAGGTAAGGGGTAGAAATCGTCATCCCTTAAGATAAATACGATAATGGATTGTATGGGTATAATATGTTGTCCAATAACTTTATGTTCAAAGTTTATATCAACACGTTATTTGCAACACAAATATTAGTCGCTAATATTATGACTTACAAGCTAAACTAGCTCAGGGCCAGCCAACATGTTGAACTAACCTAAAGGTCGAGATTCAACTATTTTAACCAGAAGCCAAGTGCATTGTGGGTGGTTTTGTGTTCACTCTTAAAGTGTGGTTCCTAATAGTTACTCTCCTGACCTCTATTCGATTAGGGCCGGTGTTAATGACACACATGTGTGTAGTAACACATACAAAGTAAGCGCCCGGACAGGGATTGGAGGTTCCGGATAGCTCGGCGGGTGGAGTGCTTGGCGCGCAAGGCCGGACAAATCTCTGTTTGGGTGTTATCTCCCCCCTATATTTACACAACCACTCAATCAAAATGTCATGACCTGCTTCGGTGGCCACATGGTCTTAAGTCACTCTTTCCATAGACTGGATTGACGAGATTGGGGTTTTTGAGTACTGGTCAGTTGTTTTATCCTAAATAGTTTTATACTCTACCTCTCCACAAATGTGGATACACTTTTCTCTAAATTAAACCTTCCTCATCCATAATATAGTCAATTATTAGCCTACATATGCGTTGGATCCTGGCGCTAAAAATAAAATAAAAAATAATGTAATTTCAAAAGATTTGTTTGTTTTAGGTCTAATCAGTTTGAAATGATGTTTTTAGTCGACCAATACTTACTGATTCTTCTCTTCCAGAGGCAAACTTTTGGACAGCTTTCTCAAACTTGGACGTACGCTTTCGAAAGTTTGGCTTATTTGCTTTCTGAAAATAAATACGCTTACTTTTGAATCCCCAACAATAAACAATAAGTTCTTGATTAATAACAACATGTAAGCCGTATATTGTTGAATTACGAGTCTAGTCTTGTTGAGTGGATGTGAACCGTAGACTTGTCAGGAGAAACACAATAGCACGGTGAATGCGGTCGGAATGAGATATTTAAGAAATGTTTGTGGAAAAACTCGTGTGGACAGTCAGTTGGGGCTTAATAAGAGAAACATAAAGAGTTTTAATAATAAAAGAGCTTGTACAACTCGATGTATGGATGTTGTTGAAGCGAAGGGAGAATGCAAGGATAGGGAAGTGTGGATAAAGTTAACTAGGATGGATTAAGTACGGCGTTGTTTTTTGAGCTATATTCACAGTTTCTTGCCTACCTGGTAAGGAAACAGCGTAATTAGGTATGTATGTATTAAATTTATTAAAATGATACTTGTCTGAACAATGTTGAGGCGATTTTTTCATATCTAAATTTAGTATGACATGAGACTAAACAAATGAATGATAAAAATTGAACAAAATAGGCCTATATAACATTTAGATAACCTAAAAGTTTTCTACAGAGAATGCACACACTAACCGAAAAAACAACTTTCATAGAGGCTTTATATTATCTTAATTTAATTGGTTTAAATAACAAAAGCAATCCATTACAGAAAAAAATTACCTCAAATATAAGGCCACATAAAATAAGGGAATGCATAAAAAATATTTTAGTTAAATCTAGTGATTAAAACTCTAAACGCATAGCCCCATTTCACAATAAAGAATCAACATAAGCTGAACCAAATAAAATAAGCCACTTACTTCTATATTTTCTTCAGTAATCTTCCTGTGTATTTTTTTCCTAAACTTACAATATCTTTTTTCACGTGTTCGCTGTAAAGGTGAAACACTCATCCTGTTAATTCTTGTTGGAAAATAATTATAAACGTATGTTTAAAATAGGCGCCATGATTCTTTACGCATCACAACAGTATTTTTCAATTAGCCAACATTATTTTAAATATTTTACTTTTATGGAGTTGCTTATTGCCAAATCCTGCCACTAACAAGCAGCATTTAAAACAATATCACCTCTTAGCAAGGTCTAAGGTATGCGGGTCTGAAAACTATTTAATTCCACTGATCACACATTGAAGCCGTATAGCGCTAGTATCTCCGCATATTAGCACGCGTACAATTTAAATGTCGTTGAGAAAATTTACCTACTATGTTTAAATTTAATGGTTTTAGGTAGTATTGTGAATATTTATAATAATTAAAATTATAAAGAAAGGAGTTAATTATTAAAATGAATATCCATAATAATTGACTGCTCGTGATTTTTAAAGAATTTAAATTTACTTTGTTATACAAAGAACATATTCTTTTTATTAAATTTATATTGATTAAGTGTTGTGGTGGGGTGGGAAGGGATTTTAGGGGTCATCCATAAACCACATGACACTGTTGGAGAGTGGGGTGGAGGTAGATATGGGTGATGAATAATTGACTGATTTTTTCGCCTATATCATATGATCACCGCTACTCCCAGTAACTCGATCTCAAAAGTATCGGTGATTGAGATATTAGTGCTCGGAGATACTCCATAATCGTATCGGATGGCAACAGTTACTTGAGCTACGGAGCTAGTATTGCTTCTTCTAAACACTAGAGTAAATACGCGCTTCATGGCCCTTGTTATTCTTTTATTTTCTACTAGCTAATTGAGAATATACCTTATGGCCTGGCATGCTTTACGTGTTATTTCTATTTAAAACACTTGATCTTGTAGAGCTCATTTTTCAAAAATGGTATCAGATTGCTACGTAAAAATGACTTTGATGGTTTAAATGTTTATTTCCCATACGTTTTCAATACAAAATATTTGTTGTTAAGAACAAAATCGAAAAGCTTGCTTACTAAGCAAATCACATTTCGGATTCTTTTTAAAAGTAGGCTACGAAAAAAATTCATGTATTATTTTTCGGTGATCCTATCCCCAAAATAGCAAAAATGATAAATTAAAATAAGTACAAAATAGAATATATATATAAATAAACCTTAATATTTACTATGCGTTGGTGATCTTAATTATCCTATTGTTATGTACAAAATGATACGGAAAATGAATATAGTTTATTTGTAAATCACAATCTATAACTTTTAATCTCAAAAGTTCCAATGTAAGTATAATCTACCGTTTTCAACAGGAAGAATCTTAAAAACTAGTTTACAAACGTCTCCAAGCAACATAAAACAAATGCTTTCCAATGCTAACTTGAGTTCTGTCTCTAACACCTATAGTCTAATCTAAATTTTATTTGCTTCTAATATATGTATAGTTCATCTACTATTAAATGCACGGTATTTAAAATAAAATAACCCTACAATTATATAATATATTATGACCTGTATTCCCCAACAACATTTTCTAAACCAATCGCCATTATGTTATGTTCATTTTTAATATCACATAAATTTTAATTGTAGTAAAACAGATCACTAAATAAATTACACATTTACAAGAGTTTATCATATTACGTCAAATTAGTTTTAATATTGGTATTCAATCTTAACATAATGTTTGTTAGACCACTAATTTTTCCAAATTGCATAACATTTCACTATAAAATATTAAATAACATTCCCCCCCCCCCTCTTTTTATCAACTTTATGAAACATCTTTAAACACATACTTTTGTATTGACTGTACATTAGTCAGGCAACATGAAACCTGAAGATTAGGTAGCTGTATGTCGATTGTCAATGTCAGTGCCGACAGGAAGAGCTTATGTTAAACTTTTAAGTATTGAATTCCATTGCAAGCCGCCAAACANCCCCCCCTCTTTTTATCAACTTTATGAAACATCTTTAAACACATACTTTTGTATTGACTGTACATTAGTCAGGCAACATGAAACCTGAAGATTAGGTAGCTGTATGTCGATTGTCAATGTCAGTGCCGACAGGAAGAGCTTATGTTAAACTTTTAAGTATTGAATTCCATTGCAAGCCGCCAAACACCCAAGTAATTAGTTTCATCCCAACCGATACTCATGGGACTATTCGAGTAAATACTAGATACCCAGTACTCAATACTCATAAATACTCGCCTACTCGGACAGCAGCTAAATACTAGCTTTGACCGTGGTTGCAAAGTGAAAAAATATCGGTCCATCAAGACACTGTGAATACAGGTCACAGTGAAAAATCACTGGTATAAATCACCGATATTTTAAAATCCCAGTCACTGTATTAACTGATATCGTAAAATCACTGTTTCGCCCATCTCTAGGTGGAAGAGAGGGTGCATCAGAGTGTTAAGTGACACAGATCTTATACGTACTAATGTTTAAAAAATATTATTTTCATGTTTTTACCGTTAATAAACATATTTATAAATAACTTCTGATTCTGAGATTCTAAGTTGTATTGAATGTGAGTTCCTCTCTTACTGCTACAAAGACTTTCCTATGAAATAATGATATTTACTCTTGTGTGGACAGCTACATGGTACAGGAAGAGGGTAGGGTTGTAAGGGTGAGTGAAGGAGGTAGAAAAGTAAGAAAAGCTGTTGTGTGCTTTATGGATAACCCCTTATACACACTGTTATTTAAATGGATAAACTATCATTATAGATAAACAGTATTAAAAGCTGAGGGCCTTGGGCAGCTATGTTACGACATATGAGGGAATTCGTGTTTGAATCCTAACGGATAACACTCTCAATAATTTGTTTAAAGGAAATATAATTTACACTTTATTTAATGTTTAGATAACTCTTAACTAGTACACAGAGGCACTACATGTTATAAATACCTTATAATACAAATATTGTTTTCCAGGGTAATCAGGACCGCTCTTTGAACTATATTTTTACACGACTGATGCCACTTATCGGTCGCTGACTCACGCCATCAAGTGGTTTTGAAATTTTATTTTAAAATTATAACATGGGATATTCAGTTTGTGCAGTTGGTTGTATTTTCGTAGCTATCTGAGAAGAGGATAATAATCCGTGAGTCTTGTTGTTGTTGTTGTTGTTGTGTGTAAACATGACATTGTGACTAGTAAAGAAAGGGACTTTGAGACTGAGAGTGTTGTGATGAAAATTGCGAGAATCTTAAAAACAGTTTAAAAAATAAGTGATAGTGCTGTCATTAAATCCTTGTTTAAGCTGTTAAAGCTCTAAAATATTGAAGTAATGAGCTTTTTCTCTACACATCAAATTAGTAAAAAAGTAACTCAGAAGTAAATAAGTGTGAGTAATTTCATGGTTCTTGGAAGAAAATTAACATTTATTTTCCTCTTAAACGATTCTTATTGTCCTATTTATTTTGTAGTTAGTTGACTTTATCTTTGCTTCTGAACTGCTTGTTAACCATATTTTTAGGGAATTTTTTTCAAATAAATATTTTTATCTTATTGTTTTATGCACATTTGCGTACTAATAGAATACAGAATCTCAAGTTCAATCGGTTAAATGTTATTTGCTACTCTGATGCTGTTCAGGTATTAGACGCTTGGTAGAGAGCGCTCTGGGCGGCCGGTGTTGGTAGCTAGCCAATCAAGGAATGACGTCACTCTAACGTATCCGGACGGTGCGCCACTCGCACAACCGGACCGAGCCACGAAGCTGACCACACCGATCTGGGTGTAGTTGGAACTCCTGTCACCCTGGGTGTAGTTGGTGGCTCTGTTCACCACGAGGGGCCCACCACTGTCACCCTGTGGAACCATTAATGACTTGTTTATAGAGCCAACAGAGCAATGTTTCAAATTGTCTCAATATTCCACAACTACTGTCAAGATAATCATAAGAGATATTATTGTGTTCCAATTTTGAATATTTAATAGTGACGTAGGAACGCGGTAAGGACAGTTTAGACCCAAAACAATATTTTTTTGCTGTCAAACTCTCCTTCCAACCGCACTCTTACAGTATTTACTTTCTAAAATCTGGAGGAATTTCAACTGATCCATTTTTAAGGGCACTATATCTCTAGGAAGCATAAAATGATGTTTTTCTCTACATATAGATTCTTTAAACTCCAGCTGAAAGTGGAGGAGTGGGAGAGAGAAGAGGTGGCCCACGGCCCTCACCACTCACCCGGCAAGTGCTCCTCTGCTCAGTTCCTCTAGCACAGACAGTAGAGGAGATCACCACCCCTGGCACGTAGCTCTCAGCACACTCTGAGTTGGTCAGGATTGTTAGGTTGACGAAGTTCAGCTCGTCAGAGATGCTCGTTGCATCTGCAGGGGAAGCTATGTTAATAACGTCAAGCTAATTGTTGTTACATGACCATGTAATTATATTACACCTGTTAATTAAGAGGTTACCCCTGGTCCAGCCAAGTGCCTCAAGATCAAAATCACACATGATCGACTCACTGTCCAAGGTTCTTCCCCAGCCGCTGACCAGGGCTGTACGATTCTCGAAGGTCATGTTGACCTCTGAGGGGCTTGGCAGATTGACGGGGAAGATGAAAGCTGAAACGAGTAGTTAGATCAACATCACAGGCCTGTCGACCAGGACATTATCACATCAGAGTCTCTAGATGTCAGCTGATTGACAGTTGTGTTATTGTCCGGTAGAGAGTACCGCTCTCCTCTATGAGGTCACACGTCGACCAATCACACACCTTGAAGAGGATAGTTTATTTCATCATAGCCACCTGTTCCCATATTGAGACAACACCTGGTTAGATCAGCCGGGACTATTCCAGAAGATGACTGATGATGAGGAAGCTCTCACCAGTTACGGTGTGACCTAGTTCTGTTAGGGGTCATCTCTTCCCAAACACTCACGTGAGGAAGGGACGCTGGTTGGAAGTTTGATCAGGGATATGTCATTGTTGAGGGTGGTGTCATTGTAGTCCTCGTGGACCAGGAACTGTCTGGAGGTGAAGGACTTCCTTCCCTCTTCATCAGCTCTCAGGTTCTGTGAACCCAGACGTACTGTCGCCGTCTCAGCACTGGAACAGAAACCTTGAAACTCTGACGAACATAGTCTGTGAACCATAACACCGTTCACCAGATGTCACTGTCAGAACCTTTCATCTTGACATGATATCCAGACAAGTGTGGAGTGCTCCTGTGTGTCCCTACCCCTGGGTGCAGTGAGCGGCGGTGAGCACCCACTCACTGGAGATGAGGGACCCCCCGCAGAATGACCTCTTGTCCAGGTAAAGGGCGGCCTGATGAGGGAATTGACCCCGGTTTGCCTGTTGACCGTTGACGATCTTAGATGTCTGGTACTTGGAGAAAGGTCCTTCAAACAAATGAAGGTGAGATTGTTTGAAATTTGCCAATACAATCAACTTGCACGTTCCCGAATCTCCAACAAATGAAGGCGAGATTGTTTGAAACTTGCCAGTACAATCAACTTGCACGTTCCCGAATCTCCAACAAATGAAGGTGAGATTGTTTGAAACTTGCCAGTACAATCAACTTGCACGTTCCCGAATCTCCAACAAATGAAGGAGAGATTGTTTGAAACTTGCCAATACAATCAACTTGCACGTTCCCGAATCTCCAACAAATGAAGGCGAGATTGTTTGAAACTTGCCAGTACAATCAACTTGCACGTTCTCGAATCTCCAACAAATGAAGGCAAGATTGTTTGAAACTTGCCAGTACAATCAACTTGCACGTTCCTGAATCTCCAACAAATGAAGGTGAGATTGTTTGAAACTTGCCAGTACAATCAACTTGCACGTTTCTGAATCTCCAACAAATGAAGGTGAGATTGTTTGAAACTTGCCAATACAATCAACTTGCACGTTCCCGAATCTCCAACAAATGAAGGTGAGATTGTTTGAAACTTGCCAATACAATCAACTTGCACGTTCCTGAATCTCCAACAAATCTCTTACGCTTTTGCATTTGTCAGACAGTTATCTGAAATTACGGAAACTGGACCAATCTCTGAGTTTCAGTACTTGTCTGCTTGAATAGCAACATAACGCCGGAGGAACTTGACGGCCATTCTAACTAGATGTCAGCTCTCTCCATTGTTTGACAGATCTCAGTAAGCCCAGCTCAATAGAATTAACGTGAAACATAAACGATTTCGTTCATATTCGACCGCGTGAGCACCTCTGTGATATTGGAAAATACCTCTCTCTACATACATTGGACACATACCGTTACCATCCAGGAACCTGATCAAGGCTGTGGGCTCACTGAGGACCAGTTCCACAACCTACAATACACAAGGACACATTTCACCCCACCTTGCATGTTTCAAGCAAAGATTTGTACCACTAATCGATAATCTAAGTGAAATAAAACGATAAGTGGGTGTAATAAGCACTTGACAAAGTGTTTGGATAACAATATTACCTGATATATTACAAGTGTCACAATAAATGCGCATGCCATTTCGATGATTATTTGATGGAAGTATTTAAAAGTTGTAACTCTCTCTGATTCCTTCGTGAAACCTACAGATATATTTCACTTGTCCAGTGATTTCCAAGATATTGATTTGTAGCTGAGCCAGGATAATTAGCAACTCTAATACTTTAATATTTTGTTGGCTAGTTTTATACACTGCTCGGGTGTTGGGACCGATTGTCAGGTAATTAGGTTAATGGCCACGGCACCCGGCTTATCGAATATTGGTTCATCCTGTGAATTATTCATAACTTCACCCGCACGATACCAGGCGATACTAGCAGTCATATGGAGATAGGGCATGACCCGTGCGTGAGCTGGCTATGAATTCAGCGACTGATGTAGAGGAGACAGACGCATCGACATCAACATGGAACCAAGGGATGTTTTACCCATTCTGTCCTTATGTCTGTCTGTCTGTGTCCTGGGCAGTTAGAGGAGTTCAACCCAACTTGATATTTAGATGTTGTGTGGTCGTAGTCAAACGATAAATCTTATTTTAAATATAGTTCTACACGAAATAACTAAAACAAAATAATAGTTGTCACAAAGGGTAGATTTTATTTGTGGAACAAGTATAGAGTACACGTTTAAACAGAATGAGCCCAACAGGTCCTCGCTCCACTCCCGGAGAGAGGAGTCTAGAAGTTGGCGATGTGGATGCCGGTGTTGGCGCTGATCCAGCTGAGGAAGGACGTCACTCGGGCGTAACCGGAAGGAGCACCGCTGGCACATCCGGCGCTGGAACCAAAACTGACGACTCCTATCTGCTGAGGGAATCCCCCATGGGAGACGACCAGTGGTCCACCACTGTCACCCTGGAACGTTAGACAACAATATTACTCAGCTGGTCTCTTGGAGATTAGAGGACATGTTCTTGATAACAGTACAGACACCTCGAGCTTATGTTATTGAGCTTTAAGATTGTCATAAAGAGACCCTCAGTCAGCCAGTATTACAACAGTAATCCTCTGGAGACCCTCAGTCAGCCAGTATTACAACAGTAATCCCCTGGAGACCCTCAGCCAGCCAGTATTACAACAGCAATCCCCTGGACACCCTCAGCCAGTATTACAACAGCAATCCCCTGGACACCCTCAGCCAGTGTCCCGACACTACTCTCAGAAGGCTCTAAGTGCTCCTGACCAAGATAGACTGTGCCTCACATTGCAAGTGCTCCTGCCGTTGGCTCCCAGAGAGCAGATGGTCGAGGTGACGATGACAGCGGTACCGTAAGTCCTGGCGCACACTGTGTTGGTGATGATGTTCAGGTTCACGAAGTTGAGGTTGGGGCTGATTCCAGAGGAGGCTGGAACAAATCAATAAGTCACTCGCAGCAACCTGTGATACCCCCACCCAATCCGCGAACGACAAAAGTATACTTTTATGGATTGGAGGGAGAAAAATAGTTTTTATGATCTTATAATAATCCCTTTGTAAAAATATTGCAATCCCCTCTTGGTTGTCGTATCATTCAAAAGTGTAACTGGCTGGGATAGAACTCAGGAACTATGACTGTAAGTAGATGAAGTCAAAGCAAGATATTGGCTCAGTCAAGGTCAACTCACTATCAGACACTCGACCCCATCCGGAAACGACCACAGCATCTCCGGCGAAGGTGTTGCTGGCCTGGGAGTGGCTTGGCAGGCGCACCAACTGGATGAAGGCTGGAATGTGAACATAACACTCCGGGTGAGTACTAACAACTACTACTGTGTTCGGTACATCAGGTTGGGGTGCTGATCAAAATAACTACATTGGCCTGAACCGGGCAAGATTGCAATAAAAATAACTCGATAGCCAACTGAGACTCGACTATTCCTGATGGGAGAATGTTTGAATGGAGAAAGAGTTAATGTCTCGACAAGGTAGAAGTTAATCAACTGAGGGGCTGGCGAAGATACTGACCGTTGAGGGCGACTTCAGAGGGCAGTCTGATGAGGGAGATGTCGTTGTTGAGGTTGGAAGGGTTGTAGCTGGCGTGGTTGACCAGGTTCCTGGTAGCAACGGTCACTTTACCGGCTTCCACAGCGTTCAGGTTCTGGGCGCCGAGGTGAACAGTCACGGTGTCGATCCTACAAGGACAAGCACATCAGATAAGATTATACATTGATACAACCAATAAACCTGATAAAGATAATCTACCCCTTGAACTGATATCATTTGTAGGGAAATTGCAATTAATTTAATAATCGAGCAAAGCAATTCTGTGGGCTTATTAATGTTTGTGAATACCCACCTCAAGGTACAATGGGCAGCTGTCAGCACCCATGTGGTCGAAATGAGGGATCCTCCACAGAAGGACCTCCCATCGAGGTAAAGGGCAGCCTGGTAGGGGAACTGACCCCGACTGGCCTGTTCACCGTTGGTGATCCTGGACCCTGGGTACTTGGGGGCACCCTCTGAAGAATAGAGCACAAGATCAATCATACTCTATATCAGGAGCACAGAGTCATGAAGAGGTGTATATTCTATAGAACAGGGCAACAAGGCCAGTCATACTCTATATCAAGAGCACAGAGT
>CABFVX010006118.1:0-13773 GCA_902151425.1 Timema shepardi
GGTCCAGTAGTTTCGGAGCCTATTCATTTCAAACAAACAAAAAATCAAATCTTTCCTCTTTATAATATTATTAGTATTAGTATGATATATATATATGAAGAAGAATCACATATATATATGAAGAAGAATCATAATATGTTGTCTTTTGGATTTAAAGTTTTAGGCCCAATCTTACTATGTCATGATATTTTTCATATATATAATTATTATTTATATTATTAGCACCACGTTTTATTACCCGTTCGGGTTATACGCACTTCCGCTAATGTGTAATGGTAGGGTTATTGTTAGATGAAATGTAGGACCTACAGTTTAACGTGGGATCCGAACCACGGTGGAGGCCTGGCATTCCTCACATTCACAAGTTGTGACTAATACACGTCTTGTCAGAGGTGAAGTTAGGGTTTGTTAATCAGATAAATCTAAGCCGGGACCGAGGATTGGACCCCGGACCCCAGCACAGAAGTCTGACACCTTACCTCTATACCACCAGGTCACCTACAATCCACCATCTAAATGCCAAGGAAACAAAAGGTAACTTTTATACTAAATTAGAATATGAATCGAATGATTTAATTTTTAATAGGAGGTTTCACAAAAAAATATTTGTCATTTTTATTTTCCTCATCAAATGTTGTTTTACTACTCCCAACCAGTACCCAGTAACTATCTTTATAAACCATCCTGGTTTCTGGCATAGATGTGAACGAATTTATGCTCGACTATTCTAGCACTTTTAAGGGTCATGAGTTACGCGTCCAATTTGTAAAACAAAAAAACAAAAAAAAAACTCTGTACGATGTGTAAGTCTAAAGGATGGTTGAATAAAGAGAGAACTATTACTACATTTCAGTGAACGTGTCTAATTTACGTACAGCACTTGGATAAATTGACGCGCACGAAGGCATGCTTAGAGGGTTACACATGGTAGCCAACAGTACAAATAGCATCAGGATGGTTCCAACGGCAAGTTAGTTCACTGTTTTATATCGACACAAGCCCACGCGTGGCACTGAACCCCATTAAACAAGTTTAAAGATGTCATGACAATAGGAATATGTTACACTCAGCAGGAAAATTGCTTCTAGTACTTGAGCGCACCACCAGGATCGGTAGTTTGTATATACTTTTTCCATTCTTTTTTTTTAGAACCACGTTTTACTACCCGTTTCGGTTATACATTTTTGTAATAATTATGGTAATGGCTCTAGGGATTAGGAAGGATATATTTCAAGGAAGTGTACCCGTATTTGCGTGGAGGGAGAGTGGAACACCTTTTTATAAAAAAAAACACCCTCAGTACATCCAACCGAGAGTAGAACCTCAATCTTCCCGTCACCGACAGTCTAGTCTAACAAGAAAGTAGCGCGTTAGATCATGCGGCTACCAAAGCGGGTTTCTCTAATTCTTAAATTTGAAATCCAGTGAATCAAAACCCTCATTAAATAATAAGTATGAAGAAGTAAATTTGTTGAAATCATTTTTGTTTCACAAGATTTGGTTTAGATTCGAATATCACTCATAATTGAAATTTTAAAGGATAGATTTTATAATCAAACCATGTCTTACACGAATGCAATAAAATAAATTTGTTCATTAGCAATGTTAATGCTATTTTAACATAACTAATATAAACGAGAACCTTTTTAATCCGAACAAATTTGGACTATCTCATTTTACTTAGTTTGGTGAAAATTTTCCGAAAATTGTAATTGGATTTTCCAGGACTACGAATTAAGTGGATCGGACTAACGAGGTTTTACTGTGTGTGTGTGTATGTATATATATGTACATGTGTATATATATGTATATATAAACGAACAATAAATTTTTCTCTAAAAAGACGTAAATTAAACGAACTATTATGTGAGTAATAAATTTATCTTCCACCCTAATTACTTGACGAAAGGCTATGTACATTGTAGCATTATTTAAACCACCTTACCATCAACGTATTATTTGGTTCGTTTAATTTATCATAGTTAACATGTTTACATTTAATTACTTTACATATCTGAATATTTGAACCGTTTCATTTACACTGTTTTTAATTTTACAAAAAAAAATGTAAAAAAAATCCGTACTTTGAAAAAAAAAAAGTCTCAACCATTTTATTTTTGTTATAATGTATTTAATTTAATTCACACCGTATAATTAAAACTATTGAGTTTTTTGAGATAGTAAAAAACATGGTAATTTTAGTCTTAATATGCATAAGAAATTATCAAGATTATTACTAAGAATTAAGGCATGAGCAACAATGTAAAGCAGTTTCCGAAACTTTGGCCAGTATTGCACCCCTTTTTGGCTAATGCCTGACCCCTACCAGCTTTTCATAAAAACAAGATAGATAAACTAGCAACCGTTGTCTTGTAAAGTATAAACAATCTTTAAAAGTTTTAATTGGGTTCTTATGAAAAGCTAAACAAAGCCGTAACAGGGATAAATAAAGGTCTATAAAGAAGGGGTGGATTGGGCACTTCTTTATGTGATAGATTGTTGGATTAGATTGTAAGAAATAAACAGCTGGATTGGGCACTTGATAGCAGTGGTGGCTCGTAGCTAAAATTAGTGGGAGTGCTGCTCCAGAAAAATTTTAAGCTTTGTTTTAAAATTGTGTAAAAGGAAAAATAAAATGTATGAAAAGAACATTTATTCAGGAACTTGATAAAATTTTAACAAAAAAGACAAACAATTTTAACTTAATTTAACTTAAATTGTTACAGCTCAAGCTTGATCTATGGATTTAAAAATGAAATCCATTCTTCTTGTTTTAATTTGCGCAAAAGGTTCAATAATTTTCTCCTTGGTCTGTGGATGACGATTGAGGAAATTTTTCTCCATTGAAAGTACTTACTGCAAGCGCATTTAGTCTTTCTGTTAAATAAAAGAACTGAAAAAAAATGCATTAAATAGAATAGCTGGAGGCAGAATAATAATTCAATTCTATACTCTTCTACACTTTATCACATTCAAGAATATGGTACACGGTTTTTAAGCACAACACACGCTGAGTAAAAAACAAGTCTTCCTTCCACCATCACGCCAGATCCGGCACTGCGAGAGCAACAGTGCTCTCTCTCTACCTGGAGGTCCCGCCTTACTCCCCACCCCTCTCATATGTGTGCATGCACACAACAGTCAAACACCACGTCGCTGACACTGTGAAACGCACAGTTCCATACAAAGATTTTTGTATCTTTTTCATAAACTGGGGGATGGTTACTGAAGCACTGACATTAAGCTTAAGGAATATATATTATGCTACAAAAATCAAGAAATAATTAAAGAAAAAAGGACTCGTTATATTAAATGTTATCGATAATATCAAGTGGAAATAGGGGGTGGTGCAGTTCCGCAGTGCTTATACACGAGCCGCCACTGCTTTACAGTACTGTGTAGCAGACTACAGCAATCAAGCTTAACGTTAGCTACTTCGTACAGCATGTCCGAGGTAGAATTAACTCTTACCGAGAGGGTAATCAGTGCCCAATCCACCTTAAAAACTAGGGACCTGGTGGTCTAGGGGTAAGGTGTCAGACTTCTGATCTGGCGGCCGGGGTTCGATCCTCGGTCCCGGCACAGATTTATCTGATTACCAAACCCCTCCTTCACCTCTGACAAGACAGCTTGTGAATGTGGGGAATGCTAGGTCTCCACCATGGTTCGGATTCCACGTTAAACTGTAGGTCCTTCATTTCATCTCACATTCACCTTATCCTTGCACATTAGCGTAAGTGCGTATAGCCCGAACGGGTAGTAAGACGCGGTGCTAATAATAATAATAATAATAGTAATAATAATAATAATAATAATAATAATTATTATTATTATTATAACACCTTGAAAAGTATATTTTACTTCAAAGCATCAGTGCCCAATTGTTGTTAGTGGTACCCAGACCACCTACTTCCAGGTTTATGAAAGTCCTTACATTACAACATCTGGGCTAATTTATTTACTAGTCATACTACCATAAGATTTGTTACGATAAATACGTCATGTACCTCCTATGAAATCCCCCAAAGGTACACGTAGCCTGCTTTGAAAAAACATTGATCTAGAGACTGGATAATGAACAGGGGTGGTATGGCAGTTTATAATAGAGAGAGAGGAGCTCTCGTCCTCCCTCGCCTTGCACAGTCTCAGCGAGAGTGTGGATGAGGCATTATGCAGATTAAACCTGCCCACAAGGAAACCTCCCGGTGTATTGGCAGTCCATCACACCCTGATGGTCAAACATTATATAAAAATTCGTCCTTATCACAGCAGACTAGTAATGAACCCATACCTCCATTATCGAAGTCAGGCAGACTACCTGTTTAGATAATCTATATGTTATGCAGTTATAAAAGTATGCATACAATAAAATAGATCTATTGACTTTTAGAATCGTCATCTGCAACCATTTACAAAATTGACTATACATGAGGTGACCATATTTCTTAGTTGTGAAATCGGAACATTTTTTGGAACATTTTGGGGAATGCGTTGTATTCTGGATAGGGGGCCAGACCGAGGGGTTTGGGGGATATGGTATGGACATATAGTCTACGGAATACTCCTAGGGATAGGCGGTGGGGGTGTAGGGTTTGGAAACATTTTAAAACGTAAACCTTGAACAGTGGTGTTTTCAGGCCATCATTGATGCCAGGGATTAAGATACAAAATGATAAAAGTATAAATTATACAAGACATAGAAACTAACCAATTAACAAAAATTAATGAACGGGACAACATTATCTCAGAATCACAATGACATTATTTGAACAACTGTGTTATTTTTTAAATGCATTTGTTTAAATAAATAAATGAGTTTTTACACTACACAAAAAGGTTTTATTTTACAAATAAATCATTAATTATCACATTGAGAGAAGTTAACTTTTTGCACAGATACCTACTAAGTTAAATCCTTAACAACATTTCTACAATCGACATTCTGTATTTATGAGATAAGTGAATTCTCTCTAATAGAAATAGTAAAATTCGCAACACAGGTCTCACAGCAAACACAGAATCACTTTTAGTTTGTTTTTTTGATGATGGAAAATCTTTTTCCAGTTCACAATTAAACTTACAGAAGTGCGCTTAGGAATTGTAGTGTTTACTATGCACTGGATTAAAGTCAAATACAAAAACACATAGCTGAGAACACAGCAGCAATGAATAGTGAGATATGATAGATATTCAATGTAGCACATGAGCAGTCCACGAAGCTGACCGAATATCTCCGAAGCAGTGGGTAATTTGATAAGTAGTGGGAGAAAAAAGATCGAAAGGTGAGGGAGGGCGCGTCGACGTTTTTAATTGCCTACCTAGCGTGGACGGCCTACACCCACACCCAGGTCTCCACCGTGGTTCGGATTCCACGTTAAACTGTAGGTCCTTCATTTCATCTCACAATCACCCTGCCATTGCACATTAGCGTAAGTGCGTGTAACCCGAACGGGTAGTAAGACGCGGTGCTAATAATAATAATAATAATAATACACACAAACACAATATTCTTCCAACAAAGCTTTGTAAAAATATTTGAAACTGTTGTTTTCCACATGACATAATATACGTTCATTTAATTGATTCATTGATTCAGAAAAATGTGATTTATTTCCCTCCAAAGTGGGACGATTATGCTTCCCACAGGGAATCCTGGGGACAGTCGGACACGTTCACCCGAAACGGGACTGTACCGTTTAAAGTGGGACGTCTGATCACCTCAACTATACAGGGTGGGGCGTAAACAATTAGGTGATCCATGTTTAATAAAGTGATAGAAAACGTGTCTGACGTCCGGTGGAGCTCATCTGAGCGCCATTATCTTAGAAAAAAAAAAGAGACAAAGTTTAGTATGTATTTTTCTTTCGTTTATCTAGTGAACTTTTACTTTTCAATTAAAGTGTTAAATTTAAAGTTACTAATGGTCTAATAGTTTCGGCCACATCCTGTATAAGCAGATCCTCTTTTTCTCGTCTTATGCCCAAGTTACCATCAATATGTCATTTTATATTCCTTTGATGGTTATATCTTCTGTTCTCATCCTGTATTTAGACCTTCTGATCTCTTCCTATCCCTTTTATCTGATATTTTAGTGCCAAGCTTTACACATACTTGGGATGACGACCTTGTTGAAAAAAAAAAGTAGAGAAATAGTTAGATGAAACTTTGGCACAGTGCTATTATAAAAGTCGTTTGACGGATTCCATCTCTTATATTCCGGTCGTGTTTAATGGAGCAAGCGCTTGAATACCTTTTTTTGTGATGTAACACCAGCAGCTGACGGTGTTGTTTGCCAAAGACTTTCTGCCAACATCTATAAGTCTCATGATGTGTGATATTGGATGCGATTTAAAAAGCCTCGTTTGTTTTTTTCTTTCTGTTTGAATTATTTGAATCTGAAAATGAGCTTGTAAGATGATCCAACAATTTTGTGAAAGGGGAAAAATAAACATCACGAGTTGACTCTTACACTATGGCATTAGGAAATCGAAATTTCATTCCCGGACGAACAATCATTAAAATTATTGTTTGATATATTCTGAATTTTATATTTCTTAAAAGCAGGTGAGAGGTCAACAACTTAATGATCAAGTAATAGCATGCATTTCACGTATGTATTATGTTACTTATTTACACTATGATATCGCTATTGATTTTTAGAATGTTTCCTAAATATGTAAACTCATTAATCATGTCAAATTACATATTGTTTTCAATACCCTCTAAATTACATTAATAGTTTTTTTTATCTATAAAAACAACATAAGTTTCCATTCAAATTATTCTTTGATCAAATAATTTGTTCAGTATAATTTTGAAAATATATATATATATACAACATTAATGGAGAGTCGAATATCTTCTACACTAATATTATAAAGAGGAAAGATTCGATGTTTTGTTTTTTTGTTTGTAATGGATAAATTCGAAAACTACTTGACCTATTTTAAAAATTCTTTCACCAATATAAAGCTACATTATCAGCGAGTCACATAGGCTATATTTTATTTTGAAAATTTAATTAATTCCTCATAAAAATGCCGATAGTCACTAATATTTTATGGTAGAGTCTATGATGATTATTCAATATGTGTGTTGAAAATAATAATGCGGTAGGGGGGGGGGGTAAGGGTCTAGTAGCTAATATAAATATCCGAATAAAATATAATACTGTGAGGATTTTAATGTTGAATTTGAACTTGTGGGACTTGAGAAAGTCGTGGGTTGGTGAATCATGGCTCCTTTTAACAGATTCTAAACAAAGTGTCAGGGATAAAATAAAAGTTTTACTCTAACTTGTATTCTATTAATTAAAAAGCTCCTCTAAACTCACATTTGAAGAAAACGTTACGTTAGGGCCCCACCTATATATGCCAGTACTTGGACCCAAACCACAGACGATGACGTTGACCCACCTCCCTTCCCCCACCCCTCCACACTCACCTTCACTCTCCTTATCCCCCCCTACCTTCACCCATTAATTGCACAAGGAAGAATGTGGTGGACAAAATGTGTCCGGTAAAAAGCTTTGCGTCAGTCTTAGCGCCATGACTTGCTCCCAACGTTACAATGATCCACTAATAATAAATACGGAGTATATTTGAAGAATATTTGTACACAATTTAATCAGTTTGTATGATTAGCTAACATTAAACTTAAACATTAGACTTTGGAATCAAGAAATTATTTAAATAAGCTTACTGTTTTTAAATACATAATACATCATCCATTAATTATTTTTTCATCTCTCTATCAGCTTGACTGTGTGTTTAATATAACTTTATTTTCAACTATTTACTAATCTCTCTCTCTCTCTCTCTCTTTCTCTCTATATATATATATATATATATATGTGTGTGTGTGTGTGTGTGTGTGTGTGTGTGTGTGTGTGCCGGAATAAGGCCGAAATTTTTGAAATTCCCAAAGGATATGGAATAGAGAGGATTTATATTTTCGCTTTAAAGTTACCTTATTTTCGTAAATATAATTATCAGAGACTTCAAATTTGGCATGTAAGTAGGTAGTTATAATCACTATTAACTATTTTCAAGATTTTCCGAAATTCCCACACGATAGGGAATAAATAGGATTTATATTTTTGCCTTAAAGTTGTCTTATTTCATCAACATCCAGCCCAAACCTTTGGACCTATAAAAGCTGAAATTTTGCACAGAGGCTCCCTTTATGATATATACGAGGAATAAGTCCGTTTTTTTTAATTCCCACGGGATAGGGAAAAAAGAGGATTTATAATTAATGTTTAGTTTTAAAGATATGAGCGAAGCTGTGGGCAAATGCTAGTTAATCATTAATACAATGGAGTACCTAGAGTAAAATTCACTTTGGTTTCTAAAGTTGTCGTGAAAAAAGCACCCAGCGAAATATGCCGCCACTGAAATAAGCCGCCACTCATGGGCTAGAGGTCATTCATGAACCTCGCAGGTTTTGGCCTGGGGAGATGGAGGTGGGTTTTTTTTATCATTTCTTTCGACCAGCTTCTTGTATGCAGATTTTCTCTTCTTTACTTTGAGGTTCACCTGTAACCTCATAAACATGCAGGCTGTGTGTTCCGCTTCCTTTTACAAACGCTGGATCTGAGTTTGTGGTCCTGTGTCGTTTCTTGTGGCAGCTTCAAAGGAATACAGGGATTTCTTCATTTTCCAACCATCTTTCGACGAAATAATTTAAGAGCTCAGCTAGTTCTACGTTTTCAGGAGCATGAAGATAGATCTTAAACTGGCCATAGAAGACATCTTCAGGTGTGAGAAATGTAAAGGCTGCACACATCTTTATGTGAAGACGAACTTCCTCAATCTCCTTGTAGTTTCACGTGAAAATGGCATTCCTTTATATCCACCGAAGTGAAAACTTATTTCAAAGCGGATATTGATACTGCCTCAAAATCTACCTTGACTGTTCTCGGTTTCCAGTCAGGTATAGCTTCAAGAAATAGTCGAAAAAGCCTTAAGTATGTCTCTTTCTTCTTATTTGGTAACAAATCAGAAGCCACGGGATATATGTTTGTTTCATCCTACACGCTTCCGAAATCAGCATGAATTGAATAGATCTGCGCAAACTGTTTACAGCAGCTTTTAAAAGTTCCATCTATAAAAAAAACTCTTGATGAAATTTCAATCCTTCTCTTCCTTTACCTCCACATAAAATTAAAACTCTTTTGCCAGATTTGTCATCCACCAAGAGAAAGCTGCTGCCATCTTTCATCTTCAAAAAACTCTTCAACAAGAACTATTTCCTCGCACGTTTCTGGCTCTGCTTGTTTTCCTTGGGATTTGCACCTTTGCTGATAGAGAAACCCTCTTTGTCACCTCCTGGACAGACATCTCTGTGACAAATTCATAGCCTCTTTTATGAAGACCGCCTAGTTCTTGATTGTAGATTTTGTAATTAGAACTATCTTTTTACCGGGACCGCTTCTTTGCTTGTTGAAGAATTTTCTTAAGCTCCAATCGTGTTTCATCTGGTGCGCCACATTGATGCTCGGTTGTGCTTAAAAACTTCGCCTTCTTTGCTTATCATCGTTACTCGTCATCTATTAAATTTTTACGTTCTTTCAGCGTTAGGATATCGTTCCGTCCTTGTTTTTTTCTCCTGAAGTTATACGAATAGCCGTCGTAGAGTGCTGGCTTACCCTTGTTGGTCGAAGAACGTTCCATGATGACTGGTTAGATAACACAAGACTAGATAACACAAGGGTAGAGAACACAAGGGTAGAGAACACAAGACTAGAGAACACTGTATTAAAGTAACCAGAACTTAACACTACAAAAATCAGAGCAGACATGACAACAAAGTGATGTGGTTATGTAGCTAAGGGTGCGGGGGAGGGGTCAACCGGGCTTTCCGATCTATTGTAGTCAGCAGTGAGTGCCCTCCCAGGCGCAAGTATATGTGGTATAGGTGGCGGATTATTTCGCACACTCCTTAAGGTTGGCTTATTTCATTGGGCGCTTTTTTTCATACAGCCGTTTCTAAAATGTAATCTCTAACTTTTTTTTAACAGCGTACCTCGATTCCTCCATGCTATTATAGTTAGTAAAGTCTTAAGAGTTCTCTTTGGATTTAAAGTTGAAAGTTCTCATCTAATTAATTTTCTTCTTGGATTTTAAGTTGATATTTTCTCTCGTTATTCAAGTTAGAAAAAAAAAATTATTAAGATACTTAAAAGTGCATTAAATTCATAGATAATATTTATTGTTCGCACGGTCTAATGCATCAGTCTCACAACATATGTCAAACAAAAAGAGATTCTTAATTAGTTTATCGATCGATTAGAATTTTAAACTCAAATAACTTGAGCTAAGCAATCAAACGAAAAAACTTTTGAGTGTCCGCCATGATGAAACGTATTACCAAATTAATAAACTATGTTCACTTTTTTCTAACCTCGACGAATTACACTGTGGCCCTATCTTATTTAAAATGGTAGGATAATTCAAGGTAATCTTACTAATATACAGGATAGATGCAGCATACCTACATCATTCTGTCTAGGTTCAAAGAATATTACGGCAAAATTTCGTTAAAATTCCTCCACTGATTTGTCAGTTCTCAATTAACAAACAGATAGATTTCTGAGTGGACCCCATCTTGGAACGGATAACAAGATTGAACAACCCTGTACAAACGTTGTTTGGCCTATGCTCATATAATGTCCCTGACATTTTTCGTTAAATTTAATCCACACTTTTAATAGTTATTTTTTTAACAAATATCCGGACAAACAGCTAAGCTGGACAGATGAAATGTCAAATGCTCGAGTTAAAAAATAACCTTGATTTCTTAGAGTCTTCATAATATTTTTTTTAATCTCTGTCATTTTATAAAATAAAACTCCAGAACTGTGTGGAACTCGGATCAAATGTTAAGCGCATACTGGTTACAAGGAGTTCGGGGTTTTAATTCCGGTTGAGTATACTAAAGTTTAATTTTTCCTAGAAAACCGCTTCGGTTTCTTTCGTGGTCTAACGCGCTACCGTCATGTTGGACTAGACTGCTGAAGATGAGGAGATTGGGGTTCGATCTCGGACAGGTGCACCGAGGGTGGTTTTCCTATATGGTTTTATACTTTTTCTCCATGAAAATGTCGGTGCACTTCCTATAAATTAAACCTTCCTACTCCCTAACACATTGGTGGAATTAGTACATAGGCGTATAGTCCGAACGGGTAGCAAGACGTGGTGCTAAAAAATACTAATAGGGTTTTGCACTATCAATGCAAGAAAATGCGGGCACACTTTCTCTAAAATTATACCTTACACTTCCCTACAGCACAAGTGTAAATATGCATACGCTCTGGACGAGTTTCAATACACTTTTCGCTTAATATAATTGATGATAATTTTCGAATTATTCCCTGTGATGTAATTCTACACGCTTTGTTGATTTTATTTGTTGGGGCTTTCATAATTTAAAAAAAAAATCTAAATCAACAATGTCTATACCGTGAATATTGACAATTATATAAATAATTGGTGGAGACAAGTTGTCATTTATACTCTGGACAGGTTTAGATTCGTGTCAATTCCGTTGTCGCTCAAATCTGTTGACAACCCGTTGTGCGCCATCTACGTTAATTTCTTGAAATAATTCAAGTTGACAGTGGAGATATTTCCATGAACGAACCTCTGTCAGTCTCATCATTAAATGTGCCCAACGTATCCAAAGCTGGGCATGTAACTAGGATTCCATTTCAGGGTATTTTTAAGGGGATGCCTTTGGATTTATTCTTAGCTCAATATTATTATATATTTATTGATACATACATTAGAATTAGGATTAAAGACAAATAGAAGGCCTAGTAATACAATGTAGGCCTATAAACATAAATATGCATTCATAATATTATTTAAATATATTTAACTATGCATATATATACACATATAAATTATGTATCCATAAATATATAAACAGATAAAATATGTTTGTAAATAAGAAAAAATATATTTAAGATTAAATTCTTAACAATCAATAATAATATTAAATATAATTATAATAAATAAATAATTCTCATATAATTAAATTATTATGATTTATAAACCTATGGCTTTAAGAAGTGTATTTTAATTTCTATTAACTGTATTATTTGTCATCATTTAAAGACGTGTGGTGTTTAATATTAATAAGTGTGCCCTAGTGGTTCCGGTTATACTTATGGGGTTGTTAGTGTCAAGGGGTGTTTGGGGCTACTGTCTTAGGTTAAGCGATATAAGTAATTTTAATTAACCTATATGTTAACTGAAAGTCTTGAGTTATGCCCATGTTAAATTTCAGCTCAATCGGTTTAGCAGGTTTTCAGCTAAGTAAATTTATCTTGAGACTGTCGGGGTGGGTTTGAAGTATAGCACCTGTGGGTACCCCCCCCCCTCCCCCAAATATAAGGCAACTCCTAAGCCCCAGTGGTTCAGGAAATACGTCTGGAGAGGGGGGATATTGAGGGGGTGAGGGTTCGTGTTTTAAGTTAAACGGTATAATTAATTTTAATTGGCCTATTGGTTAACCGAACATCAGAATTATGTCCATGCGAAATTTCAGTTCAATCTGTGAAATAGTTTTTGAGTGAGTGAAAGGATAAATTAGATTTGTAGCACATACATGACTCGGTGACAAGTATATTTCTTTATAGATATCACTATTTTAATATTAATCTTATTACTATTTACTTAACTAGATATTTCTTGTATCGATTCATTATTATTTTATATAACCATCCCACTTTTCTGTCTAACGCTTTTTTAAAATTAATTTAAATTTGTGAGGGTGGTACAAATGCAAACGTATTGAATTTTCCACATTTTTATTTTCTGTATTTCGCTAAGTGGGGGGTCACTAAATGGACGGGTCGCCCCAACCACTCCCAACCTTAGTCACTTTAGCCTCACAAAAATCTAATTTTAATAACCCATCTTTCTCTTCATTCATATATTTGCATATGAAGTGAAGAACAATAGATATGTAGGTGTATAACCAAAATGAGTACTAAGACGCGTTGCTAAAAGAAAAAGATAATTTGCGACAACTCGTTATCACATTACCTTTAACCTCAGGTAGGCCGATCTGGCCACCACATCATAAAAGATCTACAGATTCAAGGTAAATTCTAACCAGACACATAATTTCACCTCTTAATTACAAAAATTAACTTTCTCACTACTCTCCCAATAAAGTGGCTTTACAAAGCTTTAGGTAATAAACCTTTTACTCCCTTACTCCATTTGACTACGTACTTTGTCTAAACGGTTGACCCATTCTAATTCAAGTTTATATACTGCGGAGAATTTGGGACTGTTTAAAAGTTAAATTTGTTTTTGTCTTGTTCTACGAAATAGGTCTTATGCAATCGCGTTGTGTTAAAATTCCATCCGTTTTGATTAATATTTATTTTACTTTTAAAACTAGTGTAAACTTAAAGAAAATATAATGAATTTAAATAATTAAAAGTTTATAAATATGTTGAATATATTTTATCTCTTTAAAAAAAACTTTTATTGCTCTTATTTTTTTCTATTTGTTGTTTGGCTCCACTTTTTGTTTTATTTCTTACAGAGATAAAAGTTGAAGCACTTATTTTTTTTCAACCCTTCCAAATGTCGTACACGTGTGTTTTGTCACCCTCCCCTCCCCCACCCCCTCACCCATTCTATTCCTCTTCTTCCATTTTGTTTGGAACGTTCAGTTCTATCCCTGTAATTTTATTGTCTCGTCAGCTGAGCGTTTCGCTTGATAGTTGCGCTATTAAAGACTCATTGATGTCAG
>CABFVX010006118.1:13869-30237 GCA_902151425.1 Timema shepardi
CCCCCCCCCCCCTTTTCAACCCTTGTCCGCCACCACTTCTACCCCTCCCATCACCTTTCCAGCCAACATCCAATGGATATTGGTGTTAAAAGTTTTACGCTTTGCTGACGACGACTTTGATAGGATCTCTTCGTAGAGATTACCGGACCGTTTTTTACTTTATTTCCAAACCAGGTGATGTTAAGTCTATCTGTAGTTTAGTTTATTTTTACTTCCTGTAGTGACAGGTTGAAAAAAATGAATGGAATAGCAAGTATTGCACATACTTTCTCACAACTAATAATTTTGGATTGGTTCCAATCTCTGGTCTAGTTGTCAGCGTTCCTGAATTCTGAATGCAGATCTAAAGGTCTCAGGTTCGATCCCCGTTGCTTAAAGATTCTCTGTGAATCAAAGAGTCTGGAACGGGTTCAACTCAGCCTCATGAGGACAAATGAGGAACTACTCTAATGAAAAAATAACAGATCCCCTCTAAAACCTGATATTAATGGCCTGAAGGAAGATTCATTGTGTTGACAACATGGCAACCTCTATCAGGTGAAAACCCGCCTCGGTGTCGTAGTTGGCTAACGCGCTAGTCGTGTTGAGCTCGACCGCCGAGGACGGAGAGATCGAGGTTCGAATCTTGGTCGGGTGAACTGGGGGAGGTTTTTCCTAAATGGTTTTCCACTCTCCCTACACGCAAATTCGGGTTCACTTCCTCTAATTAAACCTTCCTAATTCCCAATCAATTAGCGTAATTAATACTTAAAGTGTATAACCCGAACGGGTAGTAAGACGCGGTGCTAAATAATAATAATCTATCAGGAAAAGTTGACCTTATCTTCGCCAACAGACGGTGGTCGATAGTTGAGTATGGCTCGATTGCGGGATAATGCCATGAGGGAGAGCGGGCAAAGTAAGTTTTTATAAACATATTATTTCGCACCGCGTTTTATTACCAATTTGGGTTATACGCCTATGTACTAATTAAACCAATGTGTTAGAAAATAGTAAGGTTGAATTTAGAGGATATGTACTGGCATTTTCATTAAGGGCGAGTGGAATAATAATTAGGAAAAAACCTCCCTTATTGCACATGACCGGAATTCAAACCCCAATCCCCTTGTCATCGGAAGTTTTAATCTTTTGTGAATATGACGCCTTAGACAGGGGTATTTAAACTATGACCCGTGGGCCACAAGATTCTTTCTGGCCCATTTATAAGATTTTAGAAAAATAAAAATCCCTTTGTTATTTACTAACCATGCATTATATTTGGCATGTTCAGTCCCTGACCGCCCACTTGACATGGTTAATCCAAGTTAGAAAATAAAGTGATGCATTTCTCACAGAGAAGAATCGACTTAAACCACTTTTATCAAACACTGACTGGCTTTGGAAAGTGGCATTTTTTTGCAGACATGACGTGACTGGCCATATGAATCAATTGAATCTGAAGCTAAATTTGGTTTGTGTTCTATTCTCGCATGTCAAGACATTCAGAGCAAAACTGATGCTACTTTAAGGACAGGTGACCTTTCATAATATGGTTCATTATACATGTTTGGAAAAATTTAATGAAGAACGTAATGCAAAACTTCCTTTTTCACCTGAATTAGAACCAATAACTGACTTGCAAAAACCATTTTGGTAATGATCTTGATTGGAAAATATATACAATAAGGTTGTTTAAAAATCCATGTAACTGCAATGTTGAAACAAACCAAGTCAGTTTCAAAATGGAAATTATTTATCTCTACTCAGATTGCATGCTGAAAGACGCGTAGAAAGAAGATATTCTCTCCAATTTTATAAATAACTTGCTTGTGGATTTGTGTCACTTTTTGGCACAACATACTTGTGTGAACAAACAAAGATTAAAATATGCCAAACCCAACTAACAAGCAAATTTATCTGATGAAAATGAAGTACATTCTAATTCTGGCATCTCAAGATTGAAACTTCAACTCAGCAATACGTATTTTGAGATTAAAAAAGAGGTCGCATCATGCCTATTGAACCATTTGTGCAAAACCTAATGATTTGTTAACTAAGATTGAATTATCTTATTGCTAGCCCATAGTAAATATAAGTTTTTGTTTCTTGAAAATATATATATGCTCTGCTGCCTTTCTTTGTGATAGTTATATTTCTCTTTCGTTCTTAATCATATCATGCTACCCCCAAAAAAATCAAAATAAAAGTTATTCATTAATTTATAGAATTGATGATTTTTAAATGCACTAATACTGTACATAGCTTTAACCAGAATCCCTAGAACTATTTTTGAGCTGTAAGGGAGTATATGAGCTTTCTATTGCAGTGACTTTCCAAGAAGTGGGCTTACCTATTCAATCAATGACAAGTAATTTTTTATAACACTAGCCCCTATTGAAACAATTTAAATTTATTTTAAAACTTAATTGAGGTTGTCGATTTTATTTATATGATATCTCTCCAATAAGCTACAATTCAAAATATATATTAGTGGTGGTTTTATGGGAAAGGGGGTATTTTAACTTATTAATTCGTCGTCCCCCTTCCCTTCATTCTTAATAGTGCGATCTTAAATAAATTTTATATAAAATTTTCCTGGGAAACATATATACACTATAGAGTTCTACATAGTTTCTAGTAATAATGTTTATTTTTACGATCCTGTGAAATTTGTTACGTGGCTGAAATACCGATTCAAGACGTTGCGCTTTATTTTTAGACTTACATGGTGTAGTACGAATTGAGAAAAGCTTATTCGGATTTATTCGTTCTTTGTACGTGTCTACCATACTGTTTTTTTTCACAGTTCTCTGTGTCCGGAATATAAATTGCATCTTGCTGAGTTCTGTAGTGATCTTATCCATCCATCGCTCTACTACAGTCAGATGATGGGTGAGGGGGTTGTTTGGGTGGTGAAGGGGATACGTTCGGGGGGTTGAAAACTCTCTCTCTCTCTCTCTCTGAGAGGAGGGATGATATTCATGAGTCTGTTGGGTCTCACTTAGTTTTTTGAATAATTTGAAAAGATCCCTGGCTGTATGCTGTCAAAATTTGAATGAGAACAAGATTGGCTTACGTTAGTGGCTATAGTCCAATCGCGATAGGACTGATGATAATTTATGACAGTTAGTAGAAAGTTAAAAACTCTACTTTCACTTGTTCATTCGCTCAAACCGTATGATCTGTACGGGCATAATATTAATTTGTGGTTACTTTTGGAGGTCAAAACATTTACAATAAACACTTTTGCTTGCTGTCATTTACCACCATTCTTACGGGATATAGACTATTTAGTTATGCTTTCATACATAGAGCCCTTGAGAAAATACTCACTTTTTTGCGTAAAAATACTGTTTTTATTTGATTGTTGTTATTTAACAGGTATTGGTAATATACAACAAAAGTAAACTGCAGATCATAGAACCTGACGTATGAATAAATGTAAATAGATTTATTAACTATTCTATCTGTATTTTAAAGAATATATGACTATACTAGTTAGAAAAATAGGACGTTAAAACATTATTTTTTTTCAGAATAGTAAGTTTTTTGAACTATTAAAACAAAATTTGGTTACCACAAATAAAGTTGCGATATATTTTTCAAATATTATTCATTTGATATTTAAAATAAAATTAAAATAAAAGGAATATTGTATGTTTGTAGTATGAACATAAACATTTTCCCTAAAACATAAATATTATCTGACACACGTATTAAACACTATTAAAAAGATAGAAAGAGAAATTTAAACAGCTACTTGAATATTTGATTTTAAATAAAAGCAATCTCAAAATGAAAAATATTGACTTTAGAATAATTTAAGTCATATAAATAACATATTTTTTAATCCTTTTAAATCTAGTTTCTAATTAAAATTAGATTGTGGGCTATATTTAATATTAATAAAACCTACCTAATGCAGCCAGTCCTAATTCAACGCTATCCTTTCCTCTTAGAAACTTACTTTATTTTTTCGTTCTCCGCGTCATACTACCCATCTTCGCTACCCACATTTAACTTAATGGGTTTGAAAGGAGGAAAGTATAATATTTAGGTGTACCCACATTTGTAGGGAGTGGGTGCTATAAATCTTTAAATGAAAAACCACCTGTGTACACCCGGTCAGAATCCGAGCTCCAAACACCACCTCGCAGACCAGCCAATTAAGACGAGACTAACGTCTTGGTTGTTGCTATTAATGACAAAATGCAACATTTAACTATAATTTTTTTAGTCGAAAAAATATACTCATACCTACACATGAAACTATTGGATTAGTTTTGCTAGACACGCATCGGTGGCTGCATAGTCTAACGCGTCACTCTCATATGGGATTAAATTGCTGTTGACAGGGAGATCGGGGCTCGAATCCCGATCGTGTATACTGGGGGTATTTTTTCATAAATATTGTCCCACTCTCCTTTCACGCAAATGAGGGTGCACTTCAACTAGAGTTCTACCTACCTCTTCCCTATTCAATTAGCTTAACTACCCACTTTGGTGGGCGCGTGGTTCAAGGCTATACTCTCGCAATAGAGAAAAGTGCTGATGGTGGACAGTTCAGGGTTTGAATCCCCGTCAGGTGTATTGAGAGTAGTTTTTCCTAAATGAATTCCCAACTCTTACTCCACTCAAATGTGGCTACACTTCCTCTAAACTCAATATTTCTCATCCCTTACTCCCTATCGTAATTAATAGATAAGCGTATAACCCGAAAGGTTACCAAGACACGAAGGGGAAAAAAAATCTTAGGCTACATCGTAGCATATGGTATTGTGACAGCAATTTTTTTTTGCCCTGACTGTACAAGGTCCTTGTCGGGAAGTGCGTATACATCACCAGAGTGGTGATAGGCTACTAGACTGCATGACAATGCTCTGTGCTGTTTGAAGGTCTCTGCACACATGGAGTAATTAGAGTGACGCTATGCATACATCCATGGGAACACATTCCACTACATACAAGTATATCTCTCGGCACTGTTTGTTTTGTGTGTGTGTGTATCATTACTGGGCTCATATTGTCCGTCATGGGCATTCGTGATGCAGCGACCGTAGGGCAAGGCCATCACTGAACTATTGTGATATTTATAGACGTTTTAATTTCGCTTATAAGTGTTGGAAGAGTTTGTAAGTGAGAGGATTAGAAAATAAACGATTGAAGGAGGAAGATAACAGTAGTGAGGCGTTATGGTAGTCAGTATAAGCTCAGCTATCCCGAAAGATTTTGAAAAAGGAGAGAAAACATCCCTTTCCATAAAACAGATATAAAATTGAAATATTAATGGCCATTTTTTAAACCATAGTGACATGTTAGCAAGCGTGCGAAGTGATTGTGTCAATTCGTTCTGGCAAGATAAGCTGATACCTTTCCGCCAAAAACACAGCCGGAGAAGCTTTCCTGCTGGGAGCTAGGAGGGTAATGCGCGTGCAACTTTTCATCTCAGTCACTGAAGGCGCACAGTAAGCCGGCTATCGAAGGCTCATGAGTATTAAATTCCAATCATTCAGAGTGTGTTTCTAAGGCTCAGTTCGGTGTAGATTAGTTTAGTTTTGTAATTGTGACTTGAATTTTATTAGTTTATTGAGTCGTTTTAAATGTATTATTATATTATAGGCTATAATAGTAATGTTTTAGGATTTAGTGTATGTACCATAGAAAAAAAAGGAGATGCTGTAGATATCAACAATGAATCTGTCGATTCGGTTGACTTTCTGTCAAATAATTCCACCCAGGCTTTGTCTTTTTAAATAAAAGTGCATTTAAAAGGAAAAATAGCAAGACCAAAATGAGATACTCCACAGAAGCTATAGAAATAAATAACCCGCCTTGGTGGCGTAGTTGGCTAACGCGCTTGTCGTGTTGAGCTCGACTGCTGAGGACGGGGAGATCAAGGTTCGAATCTCGGTCGGGTGAACTGGGGGTGGTTTTTCCTAAATGGTTTTACACTCTCCCTCCACGTAAATGCGGGTTCACTTCCTCTAATTCAACCTTCCCAATTCCTAATATATTAGAGTAATTAGTACTTAAAGGGTGTAACCCGAACGGGTAGTAAGACGTGGTGCTAAATATTACTAAATATATATTTAGAAATAAATAAATGATATTAATATTTTTACTATTACAATTAATATTAGTATAAGAAGTAGCAGTAGTAATAGTAGTAATAGTAGTCGGCCAATACTGTATTATATAACTTTATAAAAAAAATCTCATTTTAGACATTGTTAAGCGTGTCCCTTTATGAATGTGTATGACTCAGCTTATCCAAAAAATATCAGTACACTTCGCCAATGGCCAAAAATTGTGAAAGGATAGAGAAATACGGAAACATTTTACCAGACATACCCGGCCAAAGGCTGGAAACCATTTTCGTTATCACAGTGTCTTACTATCTGTTCAGGCTATAAACATACATGATAATTACTCTAATGGGATAGGTATGAAAAAGGAAGTATTTTGGAGGTAATCTACCTGAATTTGCTTTGAAGTAGAGCGAAAAATAATTTGGGGAAAACCACCCTCATTAGACCAAAGAGGGATTTGAACCCTGATCTCCCCGTCATCAGTAGGCCAATCAAACACTAGAGTGACGCCTTTGACCCTAAGGCCACTGAAATTGGTCTGAAATCAGTTATGTTATACGTATGGGTAAAAATGCTGTTTCCGCCCTTACCCCGACTGTTTTCTATTACCCATCTGAGTTAATCGCATTATAACTACGTAAACGGGATAATAATTATGAAGGTATAACTTAGAGGGAAATACACCCGCATTTTTGCGAAGGTAGGGTGTAAAACCAGCCTCACTACATACTGTGGAATTCTAATCTCGATGTTTAGTCTGTTTTTGTGTTCATTGGTGCGGGGTTTGCAAAAATGTATGAAATAGATTACAATATACATAAACAAAAGGAATGTCATCTGCTTGGTGCTCATATTCGGTTTTAGAATTCCCTGAGAGACGAAATACCGCGGTGGATTGGGGATATACGGGGTGGACCTTAAAATGGGGGACCCATTATAGAGGTGAATGGGAGCCACAGAAACCATGAAAAACATTAATATAAACATTTGTCCCATTTGACCTTGTCTCCAAGTTATATTAATGTTTGTACTCCAGTAATGTGGAGCTTCTTAAAAATATAATAAGTGCTCAAAATGGCCACCTTTGGTCTTAACGCGAGTCTGTAGTAGTCTTGTCGCAGAATGCCGCACTCTTTTATAATTACACTGCACTGCAACACTTGCACTCAATCTAAAAGTGACCATTTTGAGTACTTCATATAATGCTAAGCAGCTCCAAATTACTCAAATCAAACATGACTATTACTCGGAAACAGGGTCAAATGAGACACATTTTTGTATACACATTTCATGATTTTTTTATATCTCCTGTCGACAGTGGCGTGTCGTGGAGCATTGCAAGTGAAGCATGCCTTGTTAAATAAAGTTGTATCTGTGATATGTTCTCACCCACTTGAGGTCCTATTTGACTAATCATGCATATATCTGCTCTGCATGATTCACACGGGAATGTATTTCCCTTGATACCTGGCAAATGAGCGTTCTAACGTGGTGTGTGAACAATGTACAGGTACAGTTTAAATTAATAATGTTGTTTACCCTAGCAATACTTCACGACACGCCATTACCTGTAAACCTCTGAAGTGGGGTCCCAAATATTATGGTACACCTTTGTATCGGTTGAAGCACCTTTGTATTGCTGTCCACAAACTTCCAATCTGTTTATGTTTGCGAGGAAGCGTAGACAATTAAACCATCGCTATGTGGGTCAAGTGTGGGCGTCAGCTGTGGTAGGGTGGAAAGGGGACGCCACGGACCAGTAATAGAACACCAGGAAATGAACCCGCAACCCTCCTCGTCCGGTCCACCCTTACCTACCACCACCACCACCCCAAAACCTTTCACCCCCTCCCACACCCAACCGGGCTCGCCAATACTCCAATATCCACCACCACTCGACGCCTCGTGCTAGTCATTTGTTTGTTGGCTGTCGCATGGTTCTAGGGTTTGGAGGGGGTGGTATAGTCGTGGGGGATGGGGGTGGTTTGCGGTCTCCACATCGGGATACACCATTACTTCTGTGAACTGCCACTAGGCGCTGCTATTGTTGAGTAATGTGTTATTTAGTTTAGTTTTAGTGAGAAAATCAATACTATCGTATAGAAAAATTTAAACACCTTTATCAATGAAAATAAACTTGAGGGTTTTATAGTTCAATAAAATTGTATGATTAAATTTAATCTGTCTAGTTCAATGATAATTTAACTAAAAAATTATAAAAAATTACTAAAACTGTACAGCTAAATTAAAATTCTCTAGCACAATTGAAAATTAATTTCAATGATTTTTTTTTTGCTAAACCAAAATTGTCTAGTCCAATGAAAATTGTATAAGTCAAAGAATATTATCTAGTTTTTTAAAAACAATTTATTTAAATGAGAATTTTTTTGCTTAATAATCACGGTTTTAAATAGGTACTAAAGGTCGCTTTGTTGAGCACGTGGTCTAAAGAATAGGGGGAAAAGATAGGGCTAGTTTCTGGTCAAGTTTGAATCTAAACTGGGTTCATGGAGGTATGGTTTTTTCATTCTCTATCCACGCTGTTACTAGTGCATTTTCTTGAGCTACCTTCCCATTTACTATCACTCAAACTATGTCTTTAATAACTTAGGGGCTGAACGTAGTAGTAGTTTAAATAAAATAAGCCGTTAAAATTAAACCCCCTAGAAGATTATTTTGTTTACTTTATAAAAGCAGTCAGATTATTTTTAATTTTGTAACTTTCTGAAGCTTTGTCAAGTAATCGAATAATGCACACGAGAAGTATATTTTTATCCCCTTCGATGGTCACGTGGTCTAAGGCGTTACTCTTGCAATAGACTAGATTGTTTATGACGAGAAGTTTGGCATTCTAATCCCGGTCGTGTTTATTGTAGATTTTTCCGCCCTTAATAGGTTTTCACCTCTCCATCCACGCAAATACGGGCAAACCTCCTCTAAATTCAACCTTTATCATATATAGCACATCAGATTAGTTAGTGCAAATGCGTGTAACCCGATAGGGTAGTAAGACACCCTGTGAAAGAGCCGACCGATTCCCGCCATCATATCCACACGGTCCTTGTAACTCGAGACAACAGTCGATAATACATTTCCCAAGAAACTGCACATTACCGCGATTAAATTTTCTGTACAAATTTGACAACATTGACCCTACTCGCCAAATTAACATTTTTATTTATTTAGCACCACATCTTACTACCCATTCGGATTATATTCTTAAGTACTAATCATGCTAATGAGTTAGGAATTGGAAAGGTTGAATCTAGAGGAAATGAACCAATATTTGCGTGGAGGGAGAGTGGCGAAACATTTATGAAAACCTCCCCTTCCCCCAGTTCACCCGACCGAAATTCGAAACTTGATCTCCCTCGTCTTCGGCAGTCTAGCTCAACATGAAACTAGCGTGGTAGCTAACTTCTCCACCGAGGAGGGTTATGAAATTAACAAACAATCTCGGTACCCTTTTTTTTAAACAAGTTTATTAAGCTCAAAGCTGCGCTAAAGCATAAAGTAGGCTTAATTCTACTAGAACGTGCACGGCTCCTGCATCTCACCGGTTGCTATCAATACTTATCTTACCTGCTTCGGTGGCTCTATGGTCTAAGGCACCACTATCGTTTTAGACAAGACTTCCGATTACAAGAAGACCGTGGTTTGAATCTCAGTCGGGTGAACTGAAGGTTTTTTCCAGATTAGTTTCCAACCTTCCTCCACGCAAATGTGGGCACACTTTGTCTAAATTCCTACTTTACTATCGTAGAGAGTACATATGCGTATAACCATAATAGGTAGTAGGACGCGATGCTAAATTTAAAAAAAATGTCTTTACTTGAAACGTTGGCTGTAAATGTTGTGATTGTCTATTGTATATTTGATGGATCATCACTACTGCCAAACGGATATATACAGTAGCCCCGTGGGTTCTTTGGTGCTGACTGACAACTCACGGCTGACTTCTGACAGTCAACATTTAGGTATATACCTAAATATTGACTGTCAGATGTGACAGCTGCTAAACACATGATTTTGCAGATCATATGGTTCGGCGTAGGTATACATTATTTGGTTTGGTAATCAGATAAATCTTTGCCGGGACCGAGGATTGAACCCCGGACGCCGTCATAGAAGTCTGACACCTTACCCCTAGACCACCAGGTCACCTACTATTGCCTAGTTCATGAAATGGTCAATAGAAGAGATCATTTTACTAAAACGGACAGAAATTTGCCCAATTCGTGAAATGGGCAGATTCACTGTTGGTATGCAACACATATGCCCGTTAAAAACACAACAGCTCTCCTGAGGCACGCATTTCGGCTCTGCAAATCCCCCCACGCCCTCCCCACCCCACCTCCTAGTTTTCCCCGTTTCCCCAGTTGAAGGCAAACAAAATAAAATGTATTGGAATAAGTTTGGGACTGGTAGAGGTGCCTATAAGGGCGTTGACTGATGTCACTGAAAGCTGTCAGTTTGGCTCAATGCGTCCGCTTTTTATGCGGCTACTAATACGACGGCCCGGCTCCAGGCGAAAACAAAACGTTTGTCAGCGGAACTCTTGTTATTGAAATGGCACTTTGGAAACTTTGCGTATTGAGTTGGTGTGTGTGTGTGTGTGTGTGTATATATATATATATATATATATATATATATATATATATTAAATTACTACTAAACTGGGAGCTATTTTTTTTAATATCCTTTTTCCAATAATTGAACAAAAGAGTAACTTCATGTGGAGTTTGATATTAAATAGCTGTGAGGAAATACCGTCCCAACACATCTTTGTTCCATTGGGTATGTCCGCTAAGCTATGGGTCACGGTTTTAATTTACGTAAAGGCCGAAAAAGTACAGTTATTGTAGCTGCGACTAGTAAGTATCTTCATGGTGAGGAAATTAAAGTTAAGGCACTTGTTGTTACGTCTTTACAAGAGTTAAATTAGGTGGTAATTCGTGTGTTAATGAAAATATTTGTTGGGCCACTTTGGTGGCCGAATGGTCTAAGGAATCATTCGTGGATTAGACTGATCTGTCGGTGACGGGTAAACCGTGGTTCAAATCCCGGTAGAGTGTGCTCAAGATGGTTTTCCCTAAATGGCTTTCCATACACATGCGTGTATACACTCTCTAAATTCTACCTTTCTCATACCTTAAACATTAGTGTACTTAATAAATATTATGTGAAAAACACAAACCAGTAGACAAAATATTGCTTGAAAAAATAACGTTTTTTCTCAGATAATGTGCGTTAAACGTCCATAGTTTAGGCTGTATGCATATATGAGGTGCTACATGGCCGAATGCCATGGTCATACAGTGCTTAAACTGACTATACTTCATTCACGGTAGGAATTACTCTCTGAAAGGTCTTTTTTCCTACCAATACCCTAGTATATAATAGATTTCTGGTAGGGAAACACTTCCTACGCTGAACAGACTTTAATCTATAGACCATGGATGAGCAGAGTTAAAACAATAAATAGATGAGAAGGCATAGTCCATAAAGGAGTGTTATAAGCTATTAATTTAAAAAAAGGCATTCCCCGTGCATCTTTCCTGAAGTTAACTCTGACATATCGCCTCAGACTCTTACTTCAGGCGGTATTTGAAGGACGCATCGCTAGGAAATTAGACCTGATATTAGTCTTTATCAATTTTTCTAACACTCTATACAAAACTATGTAGAAAAGAGTTGATTCGATATGATGCAGACTAGAGTTCACAAACATTTTTTTTTTAATACGTGCCGAGCCGATACGATGCTATAAGCACGTACACGTAAATGTCAATGTCGCTGATACGTTTTACTATCCTGTTTCCTAGCCTAGAGATTGACACCATAAACAAAAGCCGAAGAACAAATCTATAATGTGTATAAGTAAATTAAATTAAAAGGGTTGACATTTTGAACTGCCATAATTTTCTCTTTATGACAATCCAAAAATAAAAAAAATAAAAATTGAGTAAAACTTTTGAATAATATTTAAATTATCATTATTTATTTTTGTTATTTAAACTACTGACTGGCCCCCTACTCTTATTCAGATCTGTGACTTGCGCAGTTACTACCCGGGGGCGTGTAATGGCTTGGTTTTCGCTCCACTTGTTCTCAGCGAGCGTAATAGGATATGAACCGCGTCATACCATTAGGTAATAGTATTTTGCGGTCAGCGCCGCGTTACAATTCAGTGCCTAGAGGGAAGTTTCCGCCGCGTGCAAGTTTACATTGGATGGGTGGGAATGGTGTTGACGGGGTGAGGGGGATTGGGGTCCGTCGCACTCTCTACTTTAGAATACACGTAGCGTTCGTTACTGGTGTCGAGAGGCCTGTCGCACATTCTGTATACACGCACTAGTGAGTAAGAACGATAGCTACTTCATCGCTGAAAGCCTTACCAACTTCCTCTCAAACCAAAGATATTCCGCTGAAGCTTTACACCAAAGGTCGATTTTCATTGAGTATTGGGGAAGCTGTATACAAATTCTTTGAAGTGGTTTACTTCGAATGTACTCCCACCTTTCTCCTAAACTTCACCCACAACCCGCAATGTCGTGCGAATTCTTCGAGGATTGTTCACTTCGAAGGGTCTTCCACCTTTCTCCTCAACTTCATCCCACACTGCTGTCTAGAGTCCGTTCACGATAGGTTTTTACCTCGATGACAATTTGAAAATCATATGCTTAAGTTTTGGGTTGCCAACACTTGTAAAAGATCACTGTTTTGTTATAAAGTTAAAGTTTTTTAATAATCAGTTATATTTTACAATTAAAATAACGTAAACTTAAGTTTTCTCATATTATTTCATTACTTTTAATCATTTATTTTCATCCAACTCGAAACAATATTCTAAAGATAATTAAATTACTTATTCTCCATTTTGGAAAGTTATTTATGATGTGTAATATATTACATACAATAATACTTTTTAGTACAGGCATCGTATTTACTTGGAAAAGAGAAAATACTTGTCATTTTTGTATATATATTAAATGAGTGTATAATTACTTTATCATATTTTGAAATATTTAACAGAATAAAATAATTTCATCAACTGCGTGGGTGCATCATTGTAAAAAACTTGTTAACCGTCATGTTCAACCACATGGTTTAAATTCTTCGGTCACCATTTTGAAGCTATGTTAGTTAGAAGTTTTTTGTGAAAATGATGTGAATATTAATTTTTTTTAAGTGGAATAAAACGATAAATAAGCTTTGTATTCGTCCTTAAATAAATATATAAATAATATTGGCCTAAATTACTGTGGTTAACTATCACATTCATATAATTATCGTCTGTTTTCATTATATTCATCCAAAGTGATAGATGTCAGCTGTTGGCTTAGGGATAGATTAGGGACTACTTATAGTAACATTTTGTTTTGTTAAATGTTGCCCAACTAAGGCAATTAATCCTTAGAATGTCAACTCGAGATAATAATAATTTCACATTGTTGGGAACATGGATGAGTATCAGTTTCATCTGTTCTGGTTCGCCAGTGATAAGGAGGTAAAAGTTTGAATACTTTTTGCATGTACTAAACTATTATTTTTTCTTAAATGGTTTTATACAGGTTATTCCCTCTGAGATGAACACTTATTTTGTTTAATATAAGCTATGTCGAATTTAATATGAACATGAAACACGAACGGGACGGTTCTTGAACTCATGACGAAGCAATTGACTTGCACTACTTGGAAAAATCATGTCTACCCTCTGGCCAGCTGGGCGCCACAATGACGCGCCATCTCTTTAGACATTATTTGGGAAGCGTGTATAATCAGACAGTGTGAGTCGGCAGAATAAAGATGTTGTACTGAATTGAAAAGCGTGTGTTCATTGTGTGCCAGTACTGGGTGAACGGTTCCTTCAAACAATGTACGAAGGTGTATCAGAATACATTTGGTGGGCGTATACCACCCATCAGAGCCACCATTTCGAACTTGGCAAAGAAGCTGGAGAGAACGGGAAGCTTTATGGATCCGCATACGGGTGGACGGCCCAGGATATCGGAGGATAACATACAGGATGTAAAGCAACGGCTATTGGCATCCCCAAGAGACTGGATGATCGTATTCAACCGGTCATAGAGCAGCCAAACAGGTAGACTAAACCGTATCGTATAACGGCTGTGCACGAGCTACGGTCACCTTATTTGGCAAAGCGACTTGCCTGTTGTCAACGGTTTTCTCAATTTTTCGCTGAAAACCCCACGCTGTCGGACATAACATGGTTTACTGATGAAGCATGGTTGCATTTGTCTTATTATATAAACTCGAAAAATACACGTGTGTGGGCCACTGATAGTCCCACGCGATCCATGAATAGCTATCGCATCCAGCGAAAATTGGTGTCTGGTGTGTGGTGTCTCGTCGCCGTATCATAGAAGTTCAGGAACTTGCAGATGGCTACTTCCAACAGGACGGTGAAACTTTCCACACCTCCCATAGTAGCATGCCAGAAATCAGCAGCTTTTTAAAGACAAGATTATCTCCAAAAACCTGTGGCCACCTAGGTCTCCCGACCTGACACCCCCATATTTATTTCCATGGGGACGTTTAAAAGGCAGTGTTTATGCCAACAAGCCAGGGTTGATTGAAGAATTGAAAGACAACATCAAACGGGAAATTGCCGCCATAAACGTCGTTACAGTACATAGAACATTCGCCCATATGAAGCGTCGGGTGAGTATGTGTCTGGCCATGGGCACTTCCAGCATCTTCTATGAGACATTTTTTTTCATGGGCCAGGGTATGTTTTTCAATTAATGCTATTCAAATGTTACTTTCCAATTATGAATAAATTAAAAATATAAGTGTTCACTCCCGAGTGAATCGTCCTGTACTATGTATACGTTAACACAAATGGAGAAAAATCGCCTCTAAAATCCTACTTTTCTAATTCTTTCTGTGTTAGCTTGAATTATATTTCTAATCCAGATGGTTAATACGATACATTTAACATATAACAAAATTTGTATAAATGGTCATAATATATTTAAAGAAACGTACACATTTTTATAATGATTTGAAGTCCATACTAAATACTATTGTTGTATAGTCCTGTTTTTTGTAGACAGTGCCTTTTTTTGACAGCTATCAAAGGTACTAGATCTACTTTGACATATCCATACGTCAAGTCATGTGATATATGGCTGTTAATTTTTGTAGACATTACCAATAGCTTATAAATTAACACTAATAATATATTCAAATGTTATCAATTTTGACCACACAAAAAAAAGTTTGTATTTTCTAAAAGGTTCAACCTGTCAAAATTGTACTATTGACACTCGTTCTCTCAAACAAAGTCAAAACAGTGCCCTCTCTCGTTTCAGACATTTTCCACGATCCCCTTCTGTCTGCTTGCGACCATCCTCTTATCTGAAGTACACCTTTATTCCGGAATGTCGAGACGGCGAGACCTGTAGATAGGTGTATAGTTGCACAGCTAATGTAGAAACAGTGTCACCTTCTCTATTGCTGGTAGCCGGATCTCCCTCCTATTTTGGAGGGGTAGTGAGGGGTAATTACCTTTTCGGGAGGGCCCTCTTGCATTGTCTCGGGTCCCCACCCAATGTGATGTACGGCCGTGACATGCCTAAGAGGGAGGAGAAGGCCCATCGCACCCCGGTTTCCCCTACATAGTAGTTAGCATTACCCAAGGGAATTACACGGAACTATTCTAACATTGCTGCTGCCTCATTTATGTGTAACGAATAATTATGGTCTGAGTGAGTAATTATAAGATATTACCAGTTCTTAAATTATATTAGGCTCGCTTCTTTGAAAATAATTAGTGTGTTCATTTGAGTAACTCTTAAGAGCTATGTAAAACCTTTTATATAACCTATAACTATATAGGAATTTAATATAGTTTTTTTTTCCAAAAGCTTAAAGTTAATTACTTAATAAAATTTCATGAAACATCATACCAGTTAGTAAGGGAAATTGTGAACCATCATAAAATATAAATATCATTGTAGAAAACCGTAAATAATTTGTTTCATTTGATATAAATAGTATATATTAAATTGACCTAAACTCATTGTTTCGTATTCTTCCCCAAGGCGTCACTCCCGTATCGAACTATACCACCGACGACAGGGAGATCAAGGTCTAAATGCCTGTCGGATATACAAGGGAATTGCACTTTCATTTGCGTGGAAGGAGAGTGGAAAACCATTTCGGAAAAAAAAATCCCCCTCAGTACGCCCTACCGAGGTTCGAACCTCCATCTCACCGTTATCGGTGGTCTAGTCCACTGCTAGAGTAGCGCTTTAGACCACGCAGCCACCAA
>CABFVX010006118.1:30334-43130 GCA_902151425.1 Timema shepardi
CCCCCCACACACTTGAAGCGCGCTAAATTTGACAATGAAACTGGCCCTAAATATTTATTCTTGTGGTGTCTCCCTACCTGTTCAATGTATGCATATTGGTATTATTCACGCTAATGTGGTAGGGATTATGAAGTTACGATTTGAAAACCCCTTAGGAAAAACCACCGTAATTACAGCCGATTGAGTCTTGAATATCAATGCAAATCAAACTAAATGAGATTGATATTTACACCAAGTGTTAATCGATACGGTTCTTTCTGAATCAAACCCGGGTCTATTATTTCATAGCTATACTTCATTCACGGTAGGAGTTACTCTCTTAAAGCTCTTTTTTCCTACCAATATCCTACTATATAATAGATTTCTGGTAGGGAAAAAGGCCTTTCAGAAAACAATTCCTACGTTGAACGAACATTACTGCCAATTACATAGAATAATGAATTAAGCTTAAGACATTAACAATAGAGGCTTAGATGAAGCGATTATTAAATAAATGGTAGGGTGCTAAAAACTCGTAAGATTTATGAAACTATATTACAAATGTATACATTGTTGTAGGAACACTACAGCAAAAATAATAAATGAAATAATATACACAGTTGCTTACTCTTTGACATTAGGGACTAGGAACTGTTACAGAAAATTTGAGAAGAGAGAACTATCTTAGTACACCAAAGAGCCTAGGTGTCAAAATCACTTTTAAAGACCAGGATTAAAATTATTTATAATTGATTATAGTTCAGAAACTATTGATTTTATAAATATATATTTCAATTAAAAGTTATTTCTTATCTCAAACAGTTGCGGAGAAACGATAGAAAATTTCCCTTTTGTAAAATACTCTCAAAGTCATTTTAATGAGAAAGTGATGGATGAACAGTGTCTAGATATAAAATATAAAAAAGTGAAAATGAGAAACTGCAATTTTGTTTATAATGCCAAGCAATACCAGGATAAAAAAATTAATTAAAATCGTTAGAGCAAATTTTGAGAAAATCTTTTTTACCCTTCAGTAAACTACCCTTAAATTTAAGATTATATATCTAATTCCAAAAATATTGTGGAGGGGAAGGGGGTGGGCAGGGACGACACCCTTTTTAAAACCTTAGATACTAAGTTTTAGCCAAATCGGTAAAATAATTTCTGTTATAGCCCGATGTACAGACAGACAGCATATGAAAACCACTTTTTGGTTTCAGGGAGTCATGAAACTTCGACATTTATCAAAATCTCGAGTTCGATTTTTTAACGTTCACAATACTTTCTCATCAAGGTTTTGAGATAAAGTAAAAGCTCTGTTTTCAAATAATCACTATCTACAGGATGTAGCCGAAATAAGTAGTTCATTAGTAACTTTAAAATTAACACTTTAATTTCGATATAAATATTCACTATCTTAATAAAAGCAAACAACATAATACACTTCTTTTTTTTCAATTTTTTATTATAATGTCACTCAGGTGATCTCGACAAGACGTCAGGCAAACCTCAGCACGTTGTCCATCAAGTTTCCTTAGCAGAGACCGTTAAATGGCTTCCGCCTCACCCTGTACATTAATAATGGAGCATTACCTGCATATTTAAGCGCACAGAATAAATAACGTGTCAATATTGTCTTGTCTGGTTTCCTGATTGTGAGATTTGAATCCCGATCAAGTATCGGAGAGGTTTTCCCGAGATACTTTCTCACTATCTCTTCCGAAAATGAGGGTGTAGATCCTCTGGCTCAGCAGTTCTCAAACTGTGGTTCGTACAATTATTTCCGGTGGTACGCTCTAAGAAGACAAATGAAACTAGAAAATTAAAGTAGGAAACATATAAGGCTTCATCAAATCTTATAGATGTATTCAAACCATGTCCAACCTAAAGCAAAAAAAAAGATTAACGCAGTGATTGGAGGGTTGGATGACCATACTGATTCAAACTCAGACAACCGATGTTTTTATCTCTTAGGTACCATTAAAAAATGTATTAAAACAGCAAATATTTAGCATTCGGCAGCATGGTGGTACTCCCAATTACGGAAACTGTAAGGGTAGTATGTCATTAAAAAAGGTTTTGGAACCATTTCTCTAGTTTAATTTCTTCACTATTAAAGTGCGTGTAAGCGGACTATTAGTAGGACGCAGTGTAGTAAAAAAAAAAAAAAAATCAGCTCACGTGAAAAATTATACAATTATTACAGTAAACTCCCAATTATCCGCAGGTGGATTATCCGTGGCAACGCCAACAGTAGGGAATACGTTTTTGAAAAAACGCTGTGTTGATGTAGAAGACAGTGTTACTGATCGTTGTACACAGTAAATTCCTAGGGAAGAGATAATGGCCGGAGAGGCAGAAAGTTTATGCAAGGAGGACTGCACTGGAATGAACTCATAACCTGCTTATTTATCTGGACCAGGAAGACGACACGCTCCTATCTTACAAATTGATGTTATGAAAAATAGGAAAATACATGGCGGAATAATGAAAAAGGAAGCAGCTGCAATGACGCGGAAGACTAATACAAACTTTTTAAGTAATGTGCTCATTTTGAGTATACTGTACATTGATTTAAAGTGTTTTTTTCTTATTATCTCAGTTAGTAAAGTATAATGACGTGTTCACAAACGCAATCACGATAGGTGAGTACTAGATTGAACTTAATGTGTTACTATCTCTTGTTTTACTAAATATGCGGATTATCCGTGTTTTTGAGCTATCCACGGAACTCATCCCCTACATTACCTCGGATAGTCAGGTGGTAACTGTATTATTACTTACTACCCGTTCGGTTATAAGCTCCAGTACTAATCACCCTAATGGATTAGGAATTGGGAAGGTTAAACTTAGGAAAAGTTTACCCACATTTACGTAGAGGGAGAGTGGAAAACCATTTAGGAAAAGCCACCCCCCAGTTCACCCAACCGAGATTCGAACCTCGATCTCGCCGTCCGTGGTAATCTAGCTTGACTCGAAACTAGCGCGATAGCTAACTATACCACTGAGGTGGATCATACATAAAACAAATAATTGACGGAATTTTGTTCACCTATCAGGGATATATATTGCAGTAAGGAATGTCGAATTGTTTCACATATTTTTTAGAATTAATTGGGTAAGATCTACATCAATCAGTAGAATGGCAATACAGTGTAGGCAGTATTATAAAATAATACTTGAAAATGAGTAGAATATTATAAATTTTGGCCACAAAATTATTTTAAAAGAACCTTCTTTTGAAATTGGGACTTTGTATTAACATTGGAAAATCATCCAACCTTTATTTTTAGTGAAGTTTCCATAAAGAGAAGGGTTCTTAGACATATATTGGCTATGCAGAGGTTGACCTCGTTGGTCTTAGGGTAAGGTATTTCTCTCAGTAATCGATGGTCGTGGGTTCAAACCCAACTGGGATTGACGGTTTTTTTAGTTATAAAAAATCCGTATCACAGCTTTCTTTGGAGGTAAAAAAAATCCATTAATCCCATTTAAATTTTGGGATGTCAAAAAAACCTTGTAAGGTATGTGACAATACCTATCATTAAAAAAATTGTTAGGCTCTCTCACGCTCGATCATAGAGATTCTCGTGTGCTGATATAATAAGTGCACGTTAAATACCTCAAACATATATTTTTAATGAGTATGGTGAGAATGTCCTGCGAAGGTAGGAGGAGAAACACTTGCGAAGGGAAAGGGTTGAGGGATTGTACTTATTTGTGATGGTCAGGTGCTCGCTCAACTGATTGTTTAGCCGGGTGGTTTGACCCTCTATGAATTTTGAGCCCTTGGTCAGGGAATTAATCCTAGATGCATTCCAGATGATCACTAATGATCGTGAGGGAGGAAGGGGGATCGTCAGTCCCACTGACACGAGGGTGGAATTTGAACGAATGGGCAGCATGCAAAAAAAAAACCAGCTCGATTATAGTTAAATAAAATGGTCGCATTGAGTTCCAAAATCATCATAAATCTGGTTACTCTTATTCATTTACTGGGACAATCTCATTATATAGGTTGTTGTTATGCCACACCAATTAACTGCTTCGGGGTTTAATTGAAAAATGGAATACAAGGTAATTACTTCGTTTGAAATAAACACGTAGCTTTAGAAAATGTTTAGATAAATTTGTTGTTTTAATATAATTTTTGTGTTTATAGCTTTAGGCCAATAGACGGCTCATACCGATAATCCAAAATAAAGAATTACAAACACCGATAATTTAGTGATTTGTGGCGAAAAGTTCAAACTGTCAAATATTCGACCTCTCTTTTTTTATTATCCCTTTTTACGCATCTTTCTACCTTCCCACGCTATCCTCGTATTTACATTATTGAAGTGGAAAGAAGGAAACTGGATGCTAGAGAAGAGTAACTTTACACTTACTTGCGGGGGGGAGGGGAGGGACGGGGGGGAGGGGAGGGGGGAATCCTTGAAATTCCCAAGCCTATATTCGAAACCTAACCTCACACTCACCATAAATTTGGACTAGATGAGCCTTACACTTAATCTGCGTGACCATTGATGCAAATGGGCGTTGATTTGTAGAGCAATGCTTTCAATAGGTTGTATAGGCTATCTAACCATTGTTGATTAAAGTCTTGTTGCTGGCCAATAGAAACAGTCTTAGAAACGGTCTTTATTATCTAACGGTGACCTGGCGGTCTAGGGGTAAGGTGTCAAGACTTCTATGCTGGCGGCCGGGGTTCAAACCTTTGTCTCGGTACAGATTTATCTGATTGCCAAAACCCTTCCTTCACCTCTGACAATACATCTTGTGAATGTGAGGAATTCCAGGCCTCCCACCGTGGTTCGGATTCCACGTTAAACTGTAGGTTCTCTATTTCATCTCACAATCACCCTACCATTACACATTAGCGTAAGTGCGATATAACCCGAACGGGTAGTAAAACGCGTTGCTAATAATAATAATAATTTATTATCTAACAGCTATAAAAGTTACTTGATCGACTTTTAAGTATCAATGCGTTGTGTTGATTTTGATAGATGTCATAAATACCTATAAAATAACAGTTGTAACATGATAAGAGTTTATCACTGTTGACAACCCGCCTCGTTGGCGTAGTTAGCTAACGCGCTAGTTTCGTGTTGAGCAAGACTGCCGAGGACGGGGATATCGAGGTTCGAATCTCAGTTTATTGAACTGGAAGGGGATTCCTAAATGGTTTTACACTCTCCCTCCACGCAAATACGGGTTCACTTCTTCTATCCAGCCTTCCCGAATTCCTTAATCATTAGTGTAATTAGTACTTAAGCGTATAACCCGTACGGGTAGTAAGACACAATTCTAATTATATTTACGCGGTGATAATTATCAATGTTGACCTAAAAAAAGTTTTTATTTTCTTAAAAAAATATCGTTTTTACCAGAATTGAACTACGACTTCTATAAAACGAACTAGTAGACATTGCGTGGGCTTGGATTAAGTTACATTATTCCTTCGACGTGTACAATATAGACTCGTAGTTAGCAATGAGCTCAGTCTCAGGAAAATTGGCCAGTAAATATATAATCGGAATTATTTTGGTAAATTGTACGGTAAACTTTCTGCACTAGTGGCTTGTGGTATTCTAAATAGGTGAGGAAGGCGCTAAATAGAGTTAATATATTATAGATATATAATTCATCAATTATATATTAACTAATGGATTATATTTATATAATATATAATCTATAAATTAGTGTGTTGGGTACTAGTTGATAACAAAGACTTAGGTCAACCTTAAAATTATTCTAAATATATTGATAATATTATACTTTAAGAAGAATTACGAACAAAAATAGGAACTAGAAATATATATTTTTCGGTAATTATATATATATTTTTTTTCGGTTATATATATATTCAGCACCGTGTCTTACTACCCTTCCGGGCTACATACATAATATGTACTAATTACGATATTTACATTAAATCTGACGTGACACATTAAACTACAAAGCACTATAGTCTAGACATGATTGTGAAAAGAGAATTATTGGAATCGATGTTATTACTTTATTGTAACTCATTAAAATATTTAATTTTTATATTACAGAAAAAAAATTGAAATTTTTTCCAAAACCAAAATATATATTTTAGAAACATATAAAGGAAAATTTTTGCTTTCTTAACTCTATAAAACAGATTGAGACGAGGAATGAAGCTTATAAAAATTTTACCCCTAGAAACATCCTGACAAAAATGAACCTCTTCTCTACCCCTACCACCCAGTCCAATCATTCGTGAGGCTGACGCCATAGACAATGGTATCATCGATGCGCGCGTTCTACTTGTAGTTAAACAACAGAACAATCTCCTACGTCACAAATCATAATTCGATTTGTTTGGGAAATTAATTAATATGTTAAGCCATTTGTTTCTCGATCAGCCCGATAATTATTTCCTCATCAGTTCATTATTTTCTCTTAAAAGGGTGGTATAAATTATTGAAATGTAATCAAGCCCGGAGCCTGACAGCTGGAGCGGTCTCGCCTGTCAGACTACTTGTTATTTACAACCGGAAATAAGTTTTGGAGTCCGAGCTTGTTCATGTCAACCGCTGAATATTCATCTTTTTTAATTGATGGACCTCTAAATAATGTTGGCTTAATTAGCTTACGGCGATTAAACCCTTCGGTGAATTTTAAACAAAGGCAAACGAGATAGCTTATCTACGAATTAAGGATGTTTAAAAACCACTTTCGAAATTATTTAAAGGTTATGCCTGAGAAGATATTTGACCAACACTAAAAGACCATTCTTCCAATTTTGATGGAGCTTTAACTTCTTGCTACCCGTTTCAGTGACCAAATGGTCTAAGTCATAAATATTGTTTTAAGTTGGCCTGCTGAAGACGGGGAGGTTGAGGTTCAAATTCAGGTTGGGTCTACTGAGAGGTTTTAATTAAATTTCTCCCCCACTCCTACGTGAATGCAGGTAAATTACCTCTAAAATGCTTCATTCCTTATCCTGACCTCATTAGAGAATATCCTTAACAGGTAAAGGGGTACAATAGATGTTATTAGAGCGGGGTGTACCCCTTTTACTACCACTGGGTACATTTTTTACCGATACCATGAGTACCAATGCGTCATTGCTGAATACGTCCTATTCCTTATTTTACGTGGCTGGGAAACGTTTCACTTGGAAATCAAACAAAGAAAAGCAAGCTCCATCATAACTCACCGATGATTTATTTTAACATGGTATGGACAGGTACACTCTAATCCACTTATCTGTCGTACTTTCTAAACACTTTGCACAGTCCAACCATTGCCTCTTTTTTTCATCATCCGTCTTGTACCTCAACCCCGTCTTCACTGTCCCATTCTCCACCACACCATCTCTCCTCAGAGCGAGCGAGGTGCCGTCTGGCGACACACCTTCCAATTAGACAACAAGGTGTGACGTAGATGGCACACACTCCCCCTCTACAAACAAAAATGGAATATTACAAAACATACTTAATTTAGTATAAATACATAGAAATTAAACTTGGACAGAAAAATACAGAGAGTATTTCAGGTGGCCACCGATTTACACACATTTATAACCATAAAGACAAATAAGACTTACATACTAAACCTTAAATAAATAAATGCATCTCTATCTCGTTTCATCCAAACTCGTCACCAGTCTGACGTAAAAAAAAAAGTGGACAAAATATGCCGGAATAACAAGTTATATCCCTTATCGAAATCTCGTAGAACAATTTGTCCTCTACCAGCTGAGTCGGGTCCATTTCTCCGAGATGTTACACGACAACCAGGAATAAACAGATTCCCACCGTGTAGTTTACAAAAACCAGAGTGTTCTTGGTTTAGTAAACAAATGTTCTGTAAATTATTGACGCTTTTAGATTGAACCGAGACACTCCGAGGTGACATATGATGTAAACAATTTCTAAATTATACCTTTGTTGATGTAAAAACCTAATATTATAAACGAAATCACCTAACGTCTGAAAATCTATGTATATTACACAATGAGGAAATAACAATATCGACGTAACATGAAAGATTATAAAAGCTGATTTTGATACACTACGCCAACTCGAAAATTTAAAGTCCATAAAAAATTATAAAGCCACCCCATCATAAACAGAGCCCACCTTTTGTTATAAAAAAAACAACTTAGTACTCTTAGTTTAGCAAACGTGTCCTGTAAATTATCAAAGTTCTTTGGACAGGTCATGAAACTCCACACGACTTACAATGTATACAATTTCTAAACTATACATTTGTTGACGTAATAAACCCTTTAACACACTACTATTATATTTTAAATATCCCAATGTTCGGAAGTTTATGTATATATTGCATAATGAAGAAATAATATAGACGTAACATAAAAGTATTGAAAAAACTATTTTTATTTACTACGCCAACTCGAAAAGGTTAATGTCCTAGAAAAGTTACAAAGTTCCCCTGATAAACAGAGTTCCATCTAAAGTTAATGACAAAATCCCAGTATACTTAGTTTGTTAAACAAATGTGCTGTAAGTTATCAAAGTTCCTTGAATGTGTCGAGAGGCTCCACGTGACATACAATGTAAACAATATCTAAACTAGTTCTTAGTTGCCGTAAGAAACCCGCCAACAACTTAATATTATACATGGAATCATCCAATATTTGTAAAAATATATAACACTATGATGAACTAACAATATTGAAGTAACATAAGAAGATTGAAAACTAATTTTGATTTACAGCCCCAACTCGAAAAGTTAATGTCCATATATTATTATTATTATTATTATTATTATTATTTAGCACCGCGTCTTACTACCCGTTCGGGTTGTACGCTTTAAGTACTAATTACGCTAATGGATTAGGAATAAGGAAAGTTGAATTAAAGGAATTGAACCTGCATTTGCGTGGAGGGAGAGTGGAAAACCATTAATGAAAAACAACCCCCAGTTCACCCGACCGATATTCGAACTTCGATTTCCCCGTCCTCAGCAGTCGGGCTCAACACGACTAGCGCGTTAGCCAACTATGCCACGGAGGCGGGTAAGGTCCATTTACAATTATAAAGTCCCCAGAATCTTTTATCAGCATTGGATATATCGAAAGTCCTATATATTCTAGTATGAGATCAAATATAAACATAATCAAATCTTATTAATAATTGTTTAATATAGGACCAACGTTTGTTTTTAAATGAAACTTGGTAGAAAATAATTATGTCCAACTACCAATGTGTCCCAACATCGTCTGATACATAACTGTTACTTCTATGAGACTTTGTATAGATCTATAGTAAATCAAATTTACGTACTAAAAATATAGATTTAGTTCATCAGAGCTAAGTTCAAAAGATTACAAAATATAACTTTTAGCGTTTTGTTCAAAGTTTTATCACTCATACAATTTCCAATAAGTTTGTTTGCGCTGTTTTTATAAATGTTCCCTTTTAACATGTTCCTTTAACAGCCATCGACCCGTTCTACCCTCCCCTAGTTGCTCTGTAAACATCAAGTTGACCGGTCTTATGACGGCACGGTATATATGTTCAGAAAACCTTTACCTTGTTCACATAAATATTAATCCCTTCTTCAAAAGTGAACTTCTACACAATATACAAGTCCTCCATGGTTGTATCCATGGTCACATCATCACGACCCGAAGGGTCGACACCCAACAACCATTTACCATAGTAGTGAAAATGTTTGTCCAGTTAATGTTTCTTTGCACACTGTACTCAAAAATGTTGATCTAGCCCACGACTAAATAGTAACGGTCACTAGACTATTAAAAATTGGTACCTTTCTTCTCCCTATTTATCAAAATAACTAAACTAATTATTATTATTATTATTATCGCCGCGTCTTACTACCCGTTCGGGTTATACGCACTTACGCTAATGTGTAATGGTAGGGTGATTGTAGAGATGAACTGGAGAACCTACATTTTAACGTGAGAACCGAACCACGGTGGAGGTCAGGCATTACACACATTCTCAAGTTGTGATTAATACACGTCTTGTCAGAGGTGAAGGAAGGGTTTGGCAATCTGATAAATCTGTGCCGGGACCGAGAATTGAACCTCGGACCTCCAGCACAGGTGTCACTCTCGTGCTATACTACTGTTACTAACCTGCCTATGATAGAGATTTCTGGATTTGAATCCCGGTCGGGTGCCATGAAGTATTTTTTTCAAAAAAAAAAATTCCACTCTGCCTCCACTTAAATGCCTGTACACTTCCAAAACTATCCTCATACTTAAACCATTAACGTAATTAGTACATATGTGTAATACCTGAACAGGTGGTAAAATGCAGTACTAAAAAAAACTTATTATATTCACAAATCATTTATCCTGTAAGCCCTCAGAACCTACTCACTGGAACTTAACATTAAAATTCAATAAAAGAAAATCATTTATAATTGAATAAATAGCCTTAGTCCGGCGACCTGGTGCTCTAGGGGTAAGGTGTCAGACTTCTGTGCTGGGGGTCCGGGATTCAATACTCGCTTCCAGCACAACTTTATCTGATTGCCAAACCCTTCCTTAACCTCTGACAATACGTGTATTAATCACATCTTGTGAATGTGTGGAGTGCCAGGCCTCCACCGTGGTTCGGATCCCATGTTAAACTGTAGGTCCTCAATTTAATCTCACAATCACCCTACCGTTACACATTAGTGTAAGTGTGTATAACCCAGACGGGCAGTAAGACGCGGTGCTAATAATAATAATAATAATAATAATAGCCTTAGTTTAAAGTATGTTTTTCTTCACCGCGCGTTAGCCTTCTTACTACCTGTTCAGATGTATATAATTACTCTAATGGGTAGGGAGGAGAAAGAAAACATTTTAGAGTTAATCTACCTGCATTTGCGTGGAACGAGAGTGGTAAACAATTGATTAAAAATTTACAAGAAACATACCTAACCGGGATTCGAACTCTGATCTCCCTGTCATCAACTAGCCAGTCTAAGGTAGTTACAACAGTCCCAATCAAACAGGCCCACCGACTCCGGCAGACCAGTCCAACAATATATCGTAATCGCTCAAACTTCCCCCTTCCCTTTTCATCTTTTTATTATTATTATTTTCTGAACATCTTGTAACTCTCCCGGTGTGGTCCTTTCACTGTTGACACTAGCTCACCCCGTGTTATGGTTATAAATCTACTACTGTAGTTAGTTATGCGCACCGACGTAGATAAAGCCGGCCCACGTCTAATGTGTGTGTGTGTGTGTTTATAAGGCAGCCTATAGGGAGGTTTAATGGGTGGGTGGATGGGTGAAGGGGAGTACGTCCTAGTAATGGCACCCACAGCACTCTTTAAAACGTCACACGCCTTGAAGTATTGCGGCCGTTTCGCGAACTCTGAAACAAGCCCGTTAAGTTTGTAGCACTCTCTTAGCTTGATAACTTTGGGTGTTAACAAGAATTTGAATATATAGCTGGGGGGGAATTTTCGGATGTTTATGTGCGTGAAAATATGTCGGACTCTTTTTTTTTTTAATACACTATGCTTCTGAAAGGTTTTTTTTTCAGTCTATTAGAATATTAATCCACTCTAAATATCGATTTATGTNTAATACACTATGCTTCTGAAAGGTTTTTTTTTCAGTCTATTAGAATATTAATCCACTCTAAATATCGATTTATGTTGTGGTGTGTTGCTATAATCCCTGAAAGAGTGTTAAAAATTCATCATTTTGGTCCTCGCTTTGCGTAATTCTTTTACGAATCGGTTAATTTTATGGATGGATAATGGGTTCTTTATATATTAAAATTATATTATGTAATGGAAAATTATGTTGTAGTAAATTGTTTTAATTTTAGTTGAGTTTTTTTTACTGGAGTAAATACGTTTTTTTAGTGTTTGTGTTTTGTTTTTTTGCAACGCGTCTCACTACCCGTTCGGGATGTACACTTGTGTACTCAGTAATTATGGTTCTAGGGATGAGGAGGATTATATATAGAGGAAACGTACCTGCATTGGGGTGGAGAGAGAGTGGAAAAACAATTTTGGATAAACCACCCTCAGTACACCCGACCAAGACTTTAATCTCAATGACTCTGTCATAGTCTGTCAATTTTACTGCGAGAGTGACGCCTTAGACCATGCGGCCACCAAAGCGTGTAACATTGGCGGTAATTCTAAGGCAGCTTAAGAAAAAATCGCTACCTTTTTTTTTTAGCTCCGAGTCCTAATACATGTTAAGGTTATATGTATATATACTAATTACACTAATGAGTTAAGAATAATAAAAGTCGAATTTAGAGGAAGTGTACCAGCATTTACATAGATAGTGTGCAAAACAATTTTAGAAAAACTGCCCTCAGTACAATTGATAGGGATTTGAGCCCCGATATCGCTGTCATCGGTAGGCCAGTCAAACATGATATTGACGTCTTAGACCATGCGGTCACCGAAGCAGGACAACTCATGTTGCTGACGTTGCAATGCATTGATCGTACTACCACGAGATACAAACAATTGCGTGTTTTTCTTACGTAATTAATTTTGATCAAACTCAATTTCTATTTTCTAAAATCTAGATTAAATACATTACTGTGCAATTTCTGTAAATTCACCATTGCTATCATTTTTACGATATTATTTACCTCCAGCTTTGTAGAAAACGCCGTGTGACTTATGCAAGCCAGCTGAACATATCTGTATTGCTAATAGCATATAAGGTAAATAATAAGGATTTATCTTTTTCATTTCCTTTTTGACACATTTATTATGCCTTAAATATGTAGAATGGGAGCAGGCAAAGTGATAGACAACAAAGTGGTCGACACGAGTTGACAAAGTGGTAGACAGCAAACTGCTAGACACGAAGA
>CABFVX010006119.1:0-43111 GCA_902151425.1 Timema shepardi
TCCCAACGTTGAGGGAGTAAAGCCTCGAAAAGGAGTGCAACAACTTTAACCTAGGGGCTGGGGATCTGTTCTCTCCTTCTCTGTGTACATGGCCTACCCCTTCCAATGGGCAGAGTCAGTAAGGAATGAGTGCTGAAGAAGTGCGGTTTGGAAAGGAACCCAATAGGCAAATGTGAAAGAAGTGTCTCACATTGGTTTGAACATGTTGATAAGATGAGTGTGGATCGAGTTACGAAGTACATATATTAAGGTAGAGTGTGTGGATCAAAAGGAAGTGGTAGGCCATGTAAGATATGGCTAAATGTTGTAGACGAATGTGTGAAAAATAGAAACACTAATATTTTTAATAAATAAAAGAGCATGTATAAGTTGGTGTATGGATATTTTAGAAGTGAATAGAGCATGTAAGAATAGGGATATGTGGATAAAGTTAGTAAGGATAGATAAGTACAGCGTTATTGGTTTTGAGCTAAATGCACATTTTCTTTCCTACATCGTAAGGGAACGGCGTACTGGTTATTCTAAACAATTTTAAATAAGTTTTAATATATTAATTGTTAAATTTGACATATTTTATAGGTTTCTTACAGTATTCTATAAGGGAGAAAAAATTATATTAACCCTACATAACAATCATTCAAGCTAATTACTCATATTTTCTATCAAATTGTTAATGTTTATTTGTTACATGTTTTTATATTATCAATTTTTAACGTGTTTTATGTATTTTACTGTGTACATTTTCAGGTATATTCCTTGTATAATCTACCCATTGCTATATTATTCATTATTTAAATTTAGATCCTCTTAATACTATTATATTTCAACACTTAATATCCAAGTCTTACTCATTAAAAAAACAACATATCTAACAACCTATGATATTTTTTTAGGATTATAAAGTGAATTCTATTAATTTTACTTAAGTTTTCATTCGAAACATTTTTATAATACGTTGATCTTATAACACTTTTTCTATCCTGGAAATTTACATTTTACAACCTATTCCGAGAGTTACGATAGTGTATTTATAGGTTTAATGTGTTGTGCAGTTACCATTTTTCTTTCTAACAACCTCTCTGAGAAAGAAGATATTGTTGTGATCATAAAACTTTTGGCACAGATTTTGATTTATGTTTATGTTTTATGACGGACGCGGTTTTTTAACAGAACCTGGTCTAATCCCACGGGGCAGGCAAAACAATTTTTTCGCTACTGCCTATGACGTCTCCTGGAATACAACAGAAAGAAAACTTCAAGCTATTATTTTAGTTTATACATAAGTGTGTAAAGATTTGGTTGAAACTATAGCTTAAAACCACCACCAAAGTCTGTGGATGATTTACATAATATTCTAATTTTATACATATGTCTTATTTTCAATTTTTTAGGTGATTATTAAATAATTGTTGGCTATTTTTATATAATTATAGTTAATTCTTAAACAACCTCGGCTTATGTCAAATAGTTTTAATATGGACACAGTCCAAAACCTTAGCTCAGTCGGTGACGTGTCTTTTAGCTGAGCTAAGGGCTCCTGGTTATGATCCTGGTTTGGTCGAAAAAAATTCTCATTGGTAAAATGTGGGGTTCCCCTTTCATGATGATTAATTAACGGCAGGAGTTTAGGTGTTGTGTCTTTCCTAAATTTAAGTCAGTGTAGTAATTGTGTGGTGATATATTCAGTCGGTGATAATAGGGACACATATATTAAAATATACCAAACGTATAGTGAATTCGAGATTTTTTGAAATTTAATTTAGTAAGTAACATCAGGGATGTACACTGCACAATTTATTTTACATTTACCAATTTTTTTAAAACATAACATCCACATATTTACACAATTAGTTATGATATATTATATATAATTAATTATATATGAATAGTTCAGTTGATATTAAATTACTCTTATAACTAATGATCCGCTTCAATGTACGAATGGTCGAAGCCAACACGTCACTCTCGTGTTGGACTAACTTGCTGATGATGGGGAGATCGGGGTATGAATTCTAGTCGAGTCTATTAGGGTGTTTTTTCTTGAAGGTTTTCCCACCCTCCTCCCAAGCAAAATACTTATTTCCTCATCCCTATTGCATAACAGTGATTATCATGTATATGTATGGCCTGAACAGTTAGTAATATGTGGTGTTAAGAAACTAATTATCTCCCGCATCTTGCTACCATATTTTAATTTTTATTCCTGATGTATAGTTATTAGCTTTGTATGTATGTTCTCGTACAAACAAATTTTTTTATAAAAATAAATAAAAATTCAGTTAGTAATTTTCAAACGTTTCTATTCCTCCAAGAATAGCTTTGATGGAAATCAAGGAAACCTCTTTATACTATTGTTATCAAGATTTTTCTGTGGGAAATACTAAACACCTTCCTAAAAAAAAAGTTAATCCAATTCAACATTTAGATGATAGCACATACATTCATTATTCAGGAGATCTATTAATAAATCGATACTCAACATTACCCCTTATCTACTTAAGTCTATATAGTAATATTTAATTTTAAATAGATGAACTGTTAAATCTGATATCAGTAACATTTTATTCATATTTCTTCCTACAAATTATTTTAACTCATATATTTAAAGCACATTGAATTTTCAGATTTTTCGCAAAATGTCCGAAAAATCTCTTTCTATAGCGCAAACATTTGTTTCAAGATCAAAGAAATAATTATTACATATTTTTAAGCTCAAGAAATTAAACTATAAAGTTATTTATACACGAAACTGAAGAATTATTAATAAAACTCATATTTTAAAATGAGATAGTTTTGGATGAAATTTAGCCTAAGGCATTAAATATTATTGTTTTTTGGGCTTTTCTCCGTTTTTAGTTCGTCCTATAATCGTTCCATTAATGAATGTAACAAATATTAAAATATATATATAACTAAACTCTAATAAAAACTTAATTTTATGCACAAATAGATGACAAATTTAAATAGTTGAATATTCTATAGCTGTCACTACTATTTTCATACATTGTTTTAGAGGTATTTTTGTTGCAGTTTATTGGTTACTTGTATATATACTATCAATATTTATTTTAATTATTTTGCTATACAGGTATGACTATTTAATTTCAACTTTAATTTAAATATTTAATGAAAAAACAATGGACGTGATTGTATCTTGGAATAAAGAAAAGGCAAAACTTTTAATAGATTACTTAGAGTAATTAGATTACTTTTAAAGTGAGAATGAAATTGCTGTGTTAGTAAATAATAATATATTGTAGACCATGATTAATACTTAATTATAACAAATTTCATTTTTTGCACACTGTATTAGACATACATTTTAAAAATAATTTCAGTGAAAACATTTTTTTGGACTGGCAAACCCTTGAGAAGTATTCTTTTTACAGGCCTACAAAAAAGTCATGACCTACGCCTAATTCTTCATTGTTTATAATAATCCAAGTATTATTAAATACATAGATAATATGACATTACATTTTTTTAAACGTTTTGATCCAAAATATACTGTCATGAAAATAGACCACATCTAAAATAATTGCGAGCACTTTAAAAGAGAAAAAAATTTTATATCTGGAAATTAATCTTTAGCTCTCCTAATGTTCATATTACTATAGTTTTAAATTTAATGATCAAGTGATTTTTCTAGGTGTCATAAAAAGTTAACGTCAACATTTTTATTAGAAAGATTTTAAAGAGAAATTTAACTTTTTTATGACTAACAAATCAAAATCTATTTACCCCAATATAGAGTATCTACTCATATCGAGTTATTTGTAACGCCTTAGTCAGGTTTTAGTAATAGTTTATCCAAATCACAAACTTTCCTTGAAGATTTATTTGATAACTTTCTATACTTTTCAATACTTTATTTGTATTTTGTTTTGTGGGCAGTACTGCTGCTGAATACTTACTCATGATATAACTAAGCATTTGCTATTTAAATCCTATCAATATTGCATGCAGGTTTTGATGACCCTTTATAAATAAATAAAATGTAAGCTCCGTCTACCCTGAAATGTAGCGGTTTTACCTCGACGGATTACCCTATGACCCTATATTACAAGCTGCGCCATAGTGGAACCAAGTAAGGTAGTATTCTTATCTTGTGGGTTACATTCTGATCCTATATTATAAGCTGTACCATAGTGTAACCAAGTAAGGTAGTATTCTTATCTTGTGGGTTACATTCTGATCCTATATTATAAGCTGCGCCATAGTGTAACCAAGTAAGGTATCATTCTTAACTTGTTGGATTATACTAAGGCCCTATCTTATAAGATGTACCATGGTGAATCTTAGCAAGGTAGGGGTCTTACCTTGACTGATTACACTACGACCCTATATTAAGAGCTGTAACATGTTGGAAAATAGTAATGTATAATCCTTCCTTGAAGGATTACACTGGCCAACACAGTTTTTGCTGATTTTAGTCTGAAAATTCGTTTTAACATACGAGTATTTTTATGTGCTGAAACCAAAAATTATATTGGCTTTTGCCTATCACGTCAAGTATTTTCTCAAAAGAACTTTTAATATAAAAAATGGGCAAAAATAAGATATTTTGGGTTAATTGTTTATGAGATAAAAACATTTAGTGACACTGGTTTATAATATGTTTTAAAATATAATCGGCTACTAGACAAATATAATAGGATTAACGTCGATTAGTAAATTACTCACGTTTCCATGGACGACATTTTAACTTTGAATATTTTTTGGACTGCGCCATACTCCGACAGTCCTTTATAAGACTTCAATGGTAGTCGGCCATCATATGAGTGTCCATATTCATTGGTATAGTTTTTCCATTATTTAAATAAATCTTGATGAAACCTTTCACCTTTTTTATCACTCATATCACCTAGATTCTTAGGCAATCGATCGAGATGGCTGCTAAGAAAATGAAGTTTTATACTCACGTTGCAGTCAAGTCGGTGGAAATGTTTTAGTAATGTTTCAACAATATCATTGTAATTTTCAGCTTTTTTGTTCACCCGGAAATCAACAGTAACAAATGAATTACATGCATCTTTCTCAATACGATTCATAGAGAGAGTGAAATGTGGATCTTACAGCAGAGTTCTAATTTCAGGCCCGTTAAAAAATCAGCTATTAATTTTTCATAATTAATTTGTATAAATTGTTCACAAATTTACTTAAAGTAGTTTTATACATCTAAAGCTTTTACATGCTGCTTCATGATTCCAAGTTTGATGTGGAGAGGATGAAATATATTTTTTCTCTATCTACAAAAGGCTGGTTTATGACATTTTTCTTTCCTACTTTTAAAAATGTTCTTACTGGCTACTTCTTATGAGTCCAATATTTGTCCCTGCCTAGGCTATCCCAGAGACACAAGTAACAAGGGTATTTAGTGTACCCTCCTTGTTGGCCAAGTAAAAATTTAACCATTTTCCTTAAGATGGATCGAATTACCAATGGGAATTGATCCATAAAATTTCTCATTGTGGAGCAATACACAATTAAGACTACTCTTAGAATTATCCAAAACTGGCACCACTCATTTGAATCGTAACTTGTCATGGCCATTGCGCTTACAAACCTGACACATAATAACAAATACTAAACCATTTTCAACTTGAAATATTGTAAAAAGTTCATGCTCACTTTTACGATAAAATTTAATTTCATACTGTGCTCAATTAATTTTTTTCTTTTAATCTTAAAATTAGTAGTTCAGACAACTCTTTAGAAAAACCCAAATCTCTTACTAGGTCATTCATTTCTTCCTGATTTAAAAAATTGTGGACTTGAGACAGAACATAAACCAGTATCGTCATTATATTTAAAATCCAAATCATGTTCAACAAATTCTGCCATATCATTCTTTCCCTCAACTGACGGAGGTACGTTAAAAAAGACCCAGGTATTTCATCTGAGTGCGCAATTGGGTGGAATGCTAATTCAAGTCTTGTGTATATACGAATATATACGGGTATGTATCGTAATTTTAGTTTTTTTAAATTGTAACCCAAAGTCTGGACTAGGCGGAAATATCAATCATATACATAATTTTTTGGTTGTTACCATAACATTAGAATACCAAATGCTAGTTTATTTTACTTACCTTTTGTCCACTGTCACCAATTTTCCACACAGGGCCTGCAAACAACGTGTGGAGCCCAAAACTTGTCTTTATCACCAATCTTTACGTGAAAGTAAGCAACATAGGCTTTCTTCACAAAGTCACTAATACTTGTTCTTTGACTGGATATAGTGAAGCTTAAACATATATAACAAAAATTATCTGGACTGTTCAAACAATTTCATCTGCCAGGCATGGTGCCAAGTTCAACAAACAGAAGGGGTGTATTGCTCAAATATAAAGATGCCATGTCATAGTCCTGATACATAAGTCACAATCCACAAATATTAGTGTACTAATAAAATCGTAATACTTGAATGAAATCCTTTAAAGAGACATATCAATGACATGCAATACATGAACAGAGTTAAGCGTAAGTTCTAGGAGGAACTAGAGACGAACAGTGATTTGGCCGTGGTGCTGGGAGTTAAAGAAGAGGGTATAATTGGCGGGAAGGAAGCACGTCCTCTGTTGTGGGTATCTATCTGGGTGTCGGCCCAATGCCACATAGAATTATGAAGCTAATTACTCTAACAAACAATGTTCAATGGCTTTCCTGGAAGCAACAGAAGTTTTTTCTAATAGCAAGCGTTTTATAACCCCTGCTTTAAGAATTAATTTTTAACGATAATAATCTCAATTATTTCACTCGCTATTAAAATTATTCTAATGAAAACAATTTTTATAATTATGAGGATCAAGTGTTGAATCACTTTTAATTTTCTTCAGATTCTTATAGGCAAATCCCGTGTAAATTGTGACGCCCATAATGAGCGCAGGAAGCGTGCTCGAATAACAACCATGAGGTCACAAGAGAAACATAGTTTTTATTTCAGTTAGTTAAATTACAATGATAGAGTTGATACAATAGTACATTAAAGGCTTAATGAACCTACGCTTAGTCTGGCAACATATTGACTGAGCCACTATGACGTATAATATATTAACCACCCCACTGAGGGAACGTTAGAGTGAATGTTTGATGTCTAGATTCAAATCTGCCGCCCAAGGGCGCGCTTACATCCATAAACACAAGATGGCTGACACATTTAGTTTTAGGTGCGCATAGCATTAACTGGCGTTTAAATTAAATATATAAGATAAAGTGCCCATAAAATTTAGCTTTAAATTCCTATAAATATATACATGACTTAACGGCCGAGTATTTTATACACAGATCCCAACAATGGCCGTTGACTGCTAGTCCTAAGTAACGAAGCATAACCTAATATTACAAGTAAGTTTTAAATGTGTACAATAAGTTCCGCAAACTCCCGTTGCGCCCATGGTAACCTAATTAAACAATAGCACATAAAATACCCTCCTAACTAAGCGAACGTATATCGTCTAAAAATACCCAAGATTATATCAAACGATTGTTAAGATACGCTAAGTTAAGGCTCGGGCGCACCTACAGTTAATAAGGCGTACTATGTCTAACATGAATTCCCCTAGAAAGTTATTATTATGAATCCGTGGTTCACCCACGTCAAACCAAATTAGAATCCCCATTTATAAACATGAAAAATATTAAAGAAGCGCCAAACCATAATTTTGAATAATACCCCTCCCCATATTTAAATCCAAAGAGAATTTTGATTAATATCCCCAAATATTAGTTCTAAACCAGCGCCCTCACCTGGTAAGAGCCAGTGATACAAATGAGTAACATACAAAATAGCACCTGCTGTTATATAGCACAAACAGGTCATAGACGTTCTCAGAAGAGGGGGGAAGAAAGGGAAATACACAGAACAAAAAGAAGGGTGAAGACTAGTGCTCTGGGCGTATCGCGGATAGCCCAGCAATTACTCGGCCAAACTTGAACATCCCAGAAGCGGACGTTCGCGAAGTCATGTTGACAACTAGATTGTTGCGGGCTGGGCGAGGCGCTGATTTGGTTCGCGTCTCAGTCAGTCTTCTTTATCCAAGCCACGGGAGTGGATGTGTTGTTGCGTGCATGTGTGTCCCATTCGACGGGGAGAGTTCTCGATCAGACCTGGTGAGCCTTGGTGAGTGTAGAGCCTCCATATTACCAGGTTGTTGGTGTTAGATGTTTGTTATTTGGAACATCGTTACAAAATTATTTGATAAAATTTTTAGTATTTCAAGATCACAGCGATACAAACAGAATGTGATAGTTTAAAAACTTGATGTGAAACACAATAAAAACATAGTGTCATATTTGAAATCAGCGTACCGAAATTAATTACAATCAAGTGTAAAGCCTTAGTGATCAGAGGAAAATACAAAAATTGTTGGCCTTTGTTACACTAGGGCGTACCATACTGGAAACCACCAAGGTAGCAGTCTTACCTTGACGGATTATACTAGGGTACTATTTTATAAGCTGTACTATGCAAAATAAGTTTGCGTTTTCATGGTGATCTAGTTTACACGATCAACTGAACATTTTTGCAAGATAGACCACCCGATTGCGATCTACCTTCTATCGAACCCTGATATATAAAATTGAAACTTCACACGTCATATAGTATAAGCCACGGGAAATAACCTAATGGAGTCAGATTTTAGATTAATTTTTGTCTGAGGGTAGTTTACTGAAAGGCTAAAAATAATAAAATAATTTTTTTTCAAATTCCGCTATTGTGATTTTGATTAAAATTCATATCTAGTTGTTTCATATTGTAAACAAAATCACTCGCCTGATTTTCCAAGGAAAAAGACTTGATATTACTTTAACAAGAATAAATTTTAAATGTTGATAATATCCCCGCCACTATTTAAAATACAAAATAGCTTATCATTTTTTGGTTGTAGTGCTACTAAACATAAATATTTTACGTTTAAAATATGTTTTTACCAAACCAATAATTTCCAAGATATACGAAATTATATATATATATATATATAAAATTTCCAAGATATACGAAATTATATATATATATATATAAAAATTTAGGCACTTTGAAAGGGTAAAATTGATTGTTATACTCTTTGCTGGAGAGATATGTTACTATTTTATCAAAGTTTCTGTAAAAGTGTATATTATCTCATTCATGCTCACTGGTAGAATGTGGTACTCTATTTTCCCGTCGTGTTTAATGCTGAATGAAACCTCGCACACTTATATAGACTACGAGATAGAACCTAACGGAGCCAAAACTTGTTTTTTTTTCTTATTTAATGATAAAATTCCTATCCAGGGCCCCTAAAATAGGAGGCTTACCAAAAACCTAAGCAAAATAATCTCGTATTTCATAAGACCTAGATATATTAATGTTGCACGCAGGTACTTCCTAGCCCAAAAGATTACAGGAATAATTTTATTATTATTATTAGCACCGCGTCTTACTACCCGTTCGGGCTATACGCACTTACGCTATTGTGTAATGGTAGGGTGATTGTGATATGAAATGAAGGACCTACAGTTTAACGTGTAATCCGAACCACGGTGGTCTTGTCAGAGGTGAAGGAAGGGTTTGGAAATCAGATAAATCTGTACCAGGACCGAGGATTGAACCCCGGCCGCCAGCACAGAAGTCTGACACCTTACCCCTAGACCACTAGGTCGCCTACAGGAATAATTAAAGACCCAACATTCTCATGGTGCTTCCACAGTTGTGGGGGCAGGAGGTTTCCCAAAAAAAAAAGCCAAAATTGATAACATCTTGAAGTCCAGAAAACCTAAAAAAAAGATATTTTTAAGAGAGGTCTCAAAACAAGCTAAAGCTTTATTGATTTTGTAAATTTTTGGTTACGTTAAATAAATATATTATTAATATTATTTTTATCATTAAGTACTCGCAACGTTCTGATGTAATATTGAATGGGTTTTGTTACATTTTTGATATATCCTTCCAAGTTTCCTATGTTGTGAGACTATCTGTGTTTTGCTTATATAACAATTTACAATATTAATAATTTGTACTCGAAGGTTTGAGCATTGTTGAGTGTTATACAGATTTGTCTAATTTTTTATAAAGGTAAGTTACATATATTTTTACAAAACCCATTTGTAATTTAAATTATTATATATTAATATGATTATCATTTTTGTATATATATAAATGATTATCATTTATATATATATTATATCCTGTGGATGTGTAAATATTGTATTTATATAATCTTACACAATATATAATTGTAAGTATTGTTTTTCATATAATATTCAAATAATTACTAATATTAATAATTTAACTAGAATTACCAGACATAATGTATATTTTATTCGATTTGTTGATTCTACTTTTATTATAATTTGATGGTTTTATTTTATATATTGAAAAAATCTCATCTGTACAACGATTTTGGCAGGCGCTACAGAAGGAAGCCCCTAGTTTATTCCAAAAATAATTCAGGCACCCCTCTGTATTACAAAAAAAACCATAATTCACAGTTATGCTGGCATTTTCTATTGCGATTAATAAATTGCAAAGTCAGACATTAGATAAAGTAAGAGTATATTTGCTTAAAGCAGTGTTCAGTGAGTAGCATTTTATATGGTCAGGTCATATAACAAACGGAAGGTGAAGGCTATGAGTCAAGAGGGAAGAAGAACCCAACATTGGTAAGGATAACCCAGCAGAACATTTCCATATTACTAAGGAGCCTAATATAGATTTTGACCCTGAAAGTACGACTGGGACCATCAACAAAAGCAAAGGAAGAGAGAGAGAAAAAAAGTTCTCAACGAAACAAAAACGTTGATTCGTGGGAGTTTAAAGATTAACACTGTACTTAACAAAGTCAATGTAATCAAAAATTGAGCTTGGAGAAAAGAAAAATAGAATTCGATAAGTTTTGTCTACTTGAAACATAACAAGCAGAAACATTGTATATTACTAATACGGTATTAAAGAATAGAGTTATTAGAAGGAGAAACACACAATCACAAAAAAGACGTTTCACAAGAGTGTATAATTTAGGTGGGAAATAAGTTTGTAAGCAAATTATTCACATACACTAAGGATTTATAACTGTCGAATTCATGAGTATCTTGATAAAAGTCAAAGTGTCATAGTAATTGAATACGACAGGGGATAGGCGGTAGGAAGGAACAAAAACATTGAAAGTAAATAAGGGGAAGTCGTTAATCTTATTATTAAATTCCCAAAATACAAGTCACACCATGAATGAAACAACATTAATACAGAGAATTTACCAAGTTATAGTTATGTAACAATATCTATCATGTATAAAACATACAAACACAAGTATAAAGACCATTTTTCAATTTCTACTTATAAAAAATATTTTATTCAAAGTTCAATTTGAAAATAAAGCTAATCAAGGAAACTTATAATATATGTTATTCATTAAATGCCCAAATTTAGGCTGCTATTCAAAGATAAGAGATTGAAGAAAATCTGAGAAGCCATCAGAGGCAAAAATGTTCAGGATCTAATGGAGTACGACTTGCAAATAGCTAAGGACAATACACTATCAAAGTTATCACACACGATATGCAGATTCACCTATAATACCTACCAACAGTTTTTTTATATAAAAAACTGCTTGGGATTTATAACTGTGAAATATATTCTGGAAGCAATAATAAATACCACTGATACGTTTGGCTTGAAGGTGAGGCAAGTCAAGGAGCTCAGGAAGCTGATCTTGTTTAAAAATCATATTTAAAATCAGTTAGATAATAGTGTTAAGAAACTTATATTGTGATCTGATTCTTGCACTGTACAGAATCGCAATATAAAACTACTACTGATATTAAAATATATCTTTGCTTATCACACAAATCTCAACACAATTATAATGTGGTTTCTAATACTCAGAAACAGTTTCGTACTAAATTACTTAGAGTTTGGAAGCAATGATTGTGCGTTGAAACTACAGAAACTTATGCTCACTCCAGAAGAATACATGCAAGCAATGTTGAACTGTAGTAAGTGAAACAGCAGGATTTCTCAAAATATTTTGTTCCTCTTTGGCCTGCATAAAACCCTATATCCTACCCAAACTAGTTGACATCAAAATCATGATACACCTGACACCATATTATGCACAAACATACTAAAATACTGTTTGCATGAAAATATTGAAGATGATGCTGATCTATATAATGGCAGTTTGGATTTCGAAGTTGAACATAAATAATATATATATTCTATCTCATGTTAAATTAGTACAAGTGTCCATTGTTGTGTACAACTATCATCTTAATTTCAATAAAAATTAACGTTTCGTTGTGTATATTCCATTCACGGTAGGAGTTTACCTCTGAAAGGTCTTTTTTCTTACCAATATCCTACTATATAATAGATTTCTGGTAGGGAAAAAAGTCCTTTCCCAGGTAAACTCCTACCGTGAACGAACTTTACAGTGGTACTGTAACGCACATTTTAAATTTACGTCAACAGACCAACCACCATTCTGGGGCTTGATCTGTTAATACAAATTACATCTTTCACCTAAGTTAAAAAAGCATAATTTGATCAAAAGACATATTTAATTAAAAACTAGTGTTCTTTTTAAAATAATAAGTTTAAATTAATTGAAAAGTATAAAATTCTTTAAAATACACATTTTTCATTCAATAAATTTTACATGAAAATGAACATTGAATTTAATATACAATGGTTTGCAAGACAGTGATTTTCTCAGTTACATGAAAGTTTCGCCTGGTCTGTTGATGCATAACATGGAACGAAAGGTGAAGGCTATGAGTCAAGAGGACAGCAGGGCATGATCGTGAATTGTTCTTATAAAACATTTCCCAAGAATATTGTAAGCAATTGAGTTGTTTAGCAAAACTTATTTCGTTTTGTTTAGATCTAAATCGAAAATTCTGAACGCTACAAAGCACATGAAAGCCCAGTCTAAGTTTAGGTTTCACATTTTTTACAGTGAGAGAATCGGTTCAGCTAAACAAAGTCACCTTCCCCCTTCCACCGGTTGTTTCTTAATCTCGACCTTTCAGAGAGAGAAGTATGTGATTGATGTTTCATGAATCCTTAAAACATAAATTGTGGTCTTTACTATACCGATTGTCAGGCTATCTGTCCGTCTGTTGGTGTCTGACAAAAGAGCCGAAACAATTCCACCAATCAGGCTAAAATTTGGTAGTTAGGGTTTTTATAAGCCTCATTTGATGCATTTCTTGACATACCACCCTAAAATTAAGGGTAGTTTACTGAAGGATAAAAATAAATTTAAATGATTTTCTCTAAATCTACTCTAACCTTTTTTATAATAATTTTATTTAGCCAGAGTTTAACATTACAAACAAAATGGAAATCCTCACTTTCTCATGAAAATTACTTTGAGGGTACTTTTTATAAGAGGAAGTTTTTAATTTTGATTGTACCTCCTCAACTATTTAAGATACGAAATATCTTACTATTGTAAACTTACTGTAACATTGAGACTTAAAAAATATTTGAAATGCATTTTTGTCAAACCAATAATTACAGTATATAATGTTTTAATTGGGGCCTTTTTAAAAGATTGAAATGATTGCTATTATATTTTGTGGACACAGATGTTTCTCTTTTCTAAGTAAAACGGTAAAAGAGTAAATTATTTGAGCTATACTCTTTGTTGAAATGTAAAGCTCTATTTTTCTAACATGTTTCTACAAAAAAATATATTCCTTGGCTTCATAAATTTTAGGAGTTTAAGTAAATGTAACAATTTTTTTGATAAAGGAGAAAGAATGTCTATGCGGTGCATAATTTTATTTTTTTGACAAAACACACTTCAAATTAATAGGTTTTACATTCTAGCGGTTTTGATAAAGCTCAATTTTCAACACCGTTTTATTCTAAAAAAAATATGTCCTAAAGTGAGTGAGGGGTTAGCGTTTTTCAGCTTATACTAAATTTATAGTTTGTAATCTAGTTATGATATTCGACTGTTGCCGACAGGTTTAGCCTATATACCAGTTTATATAATAATTTCCATTTCTCTTGAAAAATATATTATTTTTACCAAAATATGGATTGTATAAACATACTACTTTATTCTAAAAATTATTATTTAATAAAATACACTACAATATGTATTTATAATTTGAAATTAGAATAGTTAGATGTAACTTTAAGTTTAAAATATATTAACTTTAATGACACGTTTATAACGTGGTTTTAATACATGAGTTCACAGAATATAATATTCATGTTTATAGAACATATGTGACGAATACATATTTTTTCTTTCTTTCAGGCTTGCTTTAAATTATTTTCTGATAAATGTTATTACAACGTCAACTGACAAAATTCACTATCGCTTTTATGGCTAAAACCAAGAATAAAATATCAAAAAACATAGATTACAAAGGACTTCCTTTCCGAAGCACAGCACTTGGGAGGTTTAACTTTTTCTTAGATGGGGATCGTGATTATATGATGCCCAATTGGAAACAAGTGTTTGATTTAGCAAGTTTCATTGTCCTATGTCATTTTGTTTCAATTAAGCTATTTAATGTAATTTATTTTATTTTTACATATACATTTTCTAATTGGGTGTGTTATATATTATTTTATATCTCTGATATTTCAGATTCATTGATTTTATTTGGATTATTCTTTTGTTGGTAATTAAGTAGTTTTGGTTTCTAGATGAGAAATTATTTTTCTTTTTTACCCTAAAATAAAAAAAAAAGTTTAAGGACTTCTTTGATTCTAAAAAAGCAGCACTTTGCAGCTTATATGTGTATGACCTTATATTCTCATTTAAAAAATAGAAAACGTTATTTAATTAGATCAGCTGAATATGGTGACACATTGTATAGCTAATATACCCTTCTGTTAAATATAAATTTTATGTTGTAAATTTAAGTAATTTCAATATTGTATCCATATTGATATTTTTATCCACTGTTTACACTTTCGTATAGCTTAAATTGATGCAGTTCACAGTCTCTCTATCTCTATAAGTTCCACATTGTCATTGAATTTCACAATGGACTTTGATGACAAATCTATCATTTCTTCATCTCTCCCCTCGTCGATTGTGTCTGTGGCTTTTTTTTGCCGTTCATCGTGTGGCTCATCTGAAGTTTCCTCGGACTCGGACCCTTGGAGGGTAAAAGATTGCTTCCTATCACCATCCTCGTCTTTTATAAGCGATAAGTCCTTGCCGAAGGACAGGGATATGTTGGTCTGATAGGTGGGCCGCGAGCTGTCTTCTTCATTGACGTTCCTGAAATCATCGCACCACAACAATGTAAGCACCACCAGGTTCTACAGGACAGAACATGGCAGTGTTCTAATAACCATCTGTGAAATCAAAATATTTACTCCAACATATTAAGGATGAGGAATAGTAAATTTTGGAGGACATGTGCAAGAATTTTCATGAAGGGTGATTGAAAAGCCATTTTGAGAAAACCGCCTTCAGTAGAGCTATCAAGGTTAACAACACCAACCTCTTCTCGAACGACAGAACATGCTGAATTAGCTAGATCTTTAAACAAGTGCCGATATCTCTACATTCAAATATAAAAACGAGTTCAAACAATATTATTCGACAACAGAGTAAGCTTATATATTATATTTAAGTTTCAAGCACAGTCCAATTATCCTATGAAGATACTTTTAGAAAATATTCAAACCTATTTTGTGGCTAAAATTAATAACATTTTACTATATTATTAGTGTTATTTTATAGGTATTGATAATATGTATTAAAAATGAATAATGCAGATCACGTAATTTCTAGCTGTGTATTTACCTTGAAAATTTGACTAGAAGCTTCAAATTTTTATTTTTTAATAGATAATTTTAGTAAAATTTTATCAATGTTGACCGAAAAAGATTCACTTATATTTTTTTTTTTTCATATAAAGATAGAATATTGTAGTCGTGAAAGCTTTGACTTCGAGGCTATAATAAATAATCGATTAAGTAGCAAAGCAAGGATATTTGTTAGTTACGGTTATAGCCTCATATAAATATCATATTCTTTTAAATTTGAACACGGACACGGAATTAGAACCCGATAGTAAACCAATAGTCACGTATCAAGGTGTTATTTCTCAATTTACACAATATTATAATACATCTTTAGGCTTTATTTGCTCTCGAACCGAAAAAAGTGCATTTTACTATTCTGTTTGTCCCCATGTTTGTCTGTATTTCCTTGGACACAAATATGAAATGGTTTAGTGAATTTTGTTAAAAATTGATATCAATATGCTTGGGACATTTTTATTTTGAACCATTTACTCAAATAAAGGGTTGTTTAATGATGAGTGATTTTATTTTAATTCCAAATTTTTGAAAATGACTTTATCGATTTTGCTTAAACTGGGTATCTGAGAAATGTTTGACATGAAAAAAAAGCTTACTACTTATATTTTGGGGAAAAACCCTTTTAAGGGAATTGATGACTGTTTATAAATATTTAAATAGTTTAAAAATACTTCAAACAACTTAGTTCAAAATAGATGTAAGCTAAGTTTTATATTTATAATCTATATAACTATAGGCCTATATATGTACGTTAAAAGTTACATTATTAAATTTAATTGTTATTGAATAGGAGATTCTAGAAGCGTGTTCAAATTATTAACTTGTAAACCCAATTAGAAAACACATTTGGAAAGACCTAGACATACTGGGAAGATAACATTAGAATGAACGTGAAGGATATAGGGTGTAATGAGGTTGAATGGATATAACTAGCTCAAGATAGGTATAGTATATGATGAGGTGGACTGGATAGAACTATTTATCCTAAGGTAGGGATAGTGTGTATTGAGGGGGATTGAATAGAACTTGCTTAAGATAGGGATATGGTGTAATGAGGTGGACTAGATGAACCAAGCTCAAGATAGGGATAGTGTGTGATGAAGTGGACTGGATAGAACTATCTCAAGATAGGGATAGTGTGTAATGAGGTGAACTAGATATAACTAGCTCAAGGTAGGGATAATGTGTGATGAAGTGTACTGGATAGAACTAGCTCAAGATAGATATAGGATGTAATGAGGGGGACTGGATAGAACTAACTCAAAATAGGGATAGCGTGTAATAAGGTGGACTGGATGGAACTAGTTCAAGAGAGGGATAGGGTATAGGGAGGTATACTGGATTGAACTAGCTCAATAGAGTGATAAGTGGCGTACTTTTGTACTTGTGGCAGTTAACTTTCGAGTTCCTAGTGTCATAGAGTAAGTAAGTACATTTATTGATGAGCTATATTTGAAAATTGCAAAATCTGTTTGAAAAAATTCTACCAATTTAGTTAAAAATCGGTATCCGTAGACTATTTAACATGACGAATAGTAGTTCATGTTTATTTTTTCTAAAATAAATTAATACAAGGATAGGTAGTTAGCCTATGAAAAACTTTAGAAATCTTTGAAGTTTTTGAAAATGGTCTTTAAGGTGTGGCGTAGTGCAAAATAAGTCTTTCGAAAAGATTCTTTATGATAAATAACATTTTTTTTTGTTTACAGATAAAGATAATTTGAGGTTTGCTTGTAAAAAAAATGACTCTAAAAATGTATGTTTATGAATGTATTAGATCAGTTTAATAATAGTTTCCTTAAAATGTATTTTAGAATATTTTGTTTCATACTATATTTCACTGTATGAAAATATTAGTGCGATTGTGCTATACAATTTTTTTTAATGTGCTTTGATTGTCCATGCTTAGGAAAATTAACCTTTACAATACTAGGTACACTATTTAAAAAATCTATTTTTATAAGTTTTGGTTAAAAATCATATATGTGATATCTGTATTTCCTATAAATATGCTAATTTATGGTTACGTACAGCAGGTACTTCTTGATCCCTAGTATTATTTGCGGTGGCACTATATCGTTTTAATAAATCCATGTAAAATGCCCATTTATTTACATAGTATGAGTAATTATAAACTATTTATTTTCATATCTATAGTTTTTGAAAAAAATTCTCTACACATTTACTTTAACTTAGTCCTTATACTGGATTAGTGCAAAAAACATAAAAAATGAGCACTTTCTATAAATTGTTGAAGTGTAGGACATAGAAGTAATCTTAATCATGCTGAGGAGTAAAATTTTATTTAACTAGTTAAAAGTATTATTTAAAAATTTATGTTAATTTATTGTAATCGCCCACTGTAGGGCTATACTCACATTGTAATTAGTTAATGTTTATAGGAATAATGGCTTTCAAATCTCGCCTGAGTGAACTGGAAATGGCTTTCACTATGCTAATTAGGAGTGTGGACTTTAGGATGCTCTTCGTGCTTTTTAAGGTACACTTTCTATTAAAATACCCTTCTCGTATCTTACCCTTAGATTAACATATCAATTAAACTATTGTTACTAAGAAAAATGTAAAAGTTTTTTAAATGTTTAGATGCTACTATAGTATATTCAAAATGACTGGATGAACTTACGTGGAATCTGTAGGCATAATTTCGTCGTATTCATTGAATAAGGATCTCGCAGTCACCTCTGCTGGTTTTTCAATATATGGAATTTCTTCAATGATGTGATTTTCCCTCCTACGAAAATAAAATATTGACAACAATGGTATTCATTTCAAATTTATAAGTACGCTCAAGGTTTATAAATAGAGATGTTTTTTGTTTTTCACTACTGTTTGGTAATATATTAATAGTTATTTTTTCAATCTACAGTATATACTTTGATGTATATCCAATACCTTAGTTCAGTCAGTAGCTTGTCTACCTACCGAGCTAGGGGTCCAAGTTCGATTCCCTGCATGGAGGAAATATTATAATTAATGAAATGTGGATTTACACTTTCAAATTGATAAATTAATGACGAGTACTGGATGCTGTTTCTGTACTAGTCTTAAGTTATTTTATAAGACATTTGAAGCTATGATAGGCCTAAGAAGCCTATAGTAGAAAAATATATGGCTTGGATTAAAAACTGATCCCGACCATTGGCTTGAAAAAGTAATGGATGTAGAAGTAAAATTACTTTAATGCTTGTATAAGTTTGTTTTTGCAAATAAGAAACATTTTTATAAGTACACATCCAAATAGTTTCAATCAGTATACCCCATAATTTAGCCTATTAGTGAATACCATTATCAAAAAACCGTTGAAATCCTATGTCAAGCATTCAAGTTTTATGAGGCAGGAATATCCGAAGTTATTGACAACAAATTATGATAGCAACATACTAGGAAGTCAAACATTATATTTTAATGATTCATGCAAAATGGTAACTAACACGCTAGATTTTACATATGAGTAAGAACAAAGGCCGGTTACACGAACAATAATAATTAGAGGATTGATCAAATATCAGCCCATATATTATTGCTAATCAGATTCAATGTTCCAGTATAATCCTTTATGCCTGCTCCTTTTTTCCCCACTGAACCATCATAAAAGATGAAACGTATCTGGCAGGGTTGTTTGTTAAGTTAAGAAAGGCTAACTGAAGAGTTTGCTAACTAAAGGCTTTTCCTCACTTGAGTTTTATAACAACATATATTTTCTCAATTAAGTTCCATAACTTGAGTTTTATTTTGCATGTGTGTGTCTGTAGGTGTTTAGATAATATGTTTTTATGCATGTGCGTCCCCTCTGAAATATAACTTTATAAATAAATGTTTTAACATGTAGTTGTATATCTGTTGGTTCTTTCGTAGGTAGGATCAGGGAATGGTTCAAGGGTTGGTGCTGGAGAAAGGTGCTTTGGCTCTTCTGCACTAATGACTGTATTCATTAATGATTCAATTTTTTTTCATTCGCACACCCCAATAACCCGTCTATCAAAATACAATTTTGTTATTTTCATCCAAGGCTATTTTGATTTTCCATTTTCATGTTTTGTTGCATGAATTAAACTGAGGGATAATCCATATTAGACAAGTTCTGAGAGAAGGGGGTAGCTATTGCAGGAAGGTCTGGTGCAGTACCACACTAGGCAGGATTGTATACATAGTTTTCTTCCTCTGTCAAACTGTCGGCATATTTACTTTTGCGCAGGGATAGTCATCTGCTCCTCTACATTGTTCCAGGAACGTATTAAAAAGTTATGTAGAAATTATTAGACATTTTTGGTAGCATTCTTAGTACTACAAAACACATCTACTAAAGGAATTATCTTAAATATATCTAGGTTTTTCAAGGCCATATATTTGATGGGGTTTGTAGTGCTGCATTGGTAGACTGAATATTCTAGTAGCCCATGAACCTTACTCAAACAATCTGATGCATCCATTACAACCATCCCGTTCTCTTTGTTTACAGTGATTATAATGTTATATTGGCGTATATGCCTCAGAACGGCTCTTTCCCTCTGTTAGTAATAATACCTTTAAGAATTTTCTCATGACGATCGTTTGAATTGTGAGATATGTTATTGGTCAATTATACGTCTCATATAATAGGCTCTAAATCTATATGTTTCAGTGTTCCAGATATATGCAGTACTTTTATGAAAATATTTATACTGGATTAATCTCAAGATTAGTTGGAGTAATTTATGACCAGAATTTACATGCTTTAAGTTGGTGTGTCGATTTAGTTGCTTTAATGTATTTGACGACGTTTCAGTTACCCTTGCTTGGACTGTTTCAGCTTGGGCTGGGGTAATACTGTCTAATTCAGTTATTCGGTGGCTGTACACGTAGACAAATATGGGAAGCTATAAAGTTAATTGGCACTATGGTGGATAGGTTAGTACTTTCTCGCATTAAGGTTAGCTTGTCCGTTAAAATATATTTCGTAAAGTATTAACGTGATTATTGTTTTCAGTGAGATTTGGTAGATAAATGAAGTCCTACTCCTTCATGACAAGCTTTATAAATGACGCATTGGAATTAGTACATTGAGATCCAAGTGTTTTCACATCTACCTAGATTGCACCTTTGTCATCTGACCACACGATCCTAATACCTTTAACCAGTTTTGTGAACATTTTAATTGAAGACATCTAAACATCGCATTCATCCAACAAATAGAGGTCGATGGATGTTATAGTCTCCAGATGTTCAAATACCACCTGAGATCACACAATGCACAGATGACCAACACATATAGATATATACCTGAATTTAGTGTAACATCTCAGAGATATACCAAATCAACGGGAGAAAAGACTGAAATAAAACCATTATTATTCTACATTCACGAGACCGCTGATAGAATAGTCAGACTATTTAATAGCACATATTATACAAGTTATTCCGATAAAATAAAATAGTGTTATCCTACATACAGGTGAAAGAACTAGCCCCACTGCTAGAACTGTACAAAATAACTTTTTGTGGTGGACAAGTAAACATTTGTTAATTAGGAAGGTATGAGATCACCAAGATAAAGGAGCATATTTTAAATACCAAGAAAATGAGCCAGAGGTCTGCCATCGTATAGAATTTCCTAACCACCAACCGCTACATTACAATTAGTGATTAAGAACATTGAAAATATTTCCAACTAATCAAAACAAGTTGTTATAGATTCCATTGAGATCATTAAACATATCTCTTAAAATGAACGGGAAAAATTATTAGAAGTTAAGTATGATTGAGGCGCCAATATTCAAAGATTAAATGATTACAACAAAAATCTTTATAAGGCCACCAACTCCAACTTTAATTCTACAAAATTGTAATTCTACAACAATAAGCCCGTTGTATCCATTCGTACCTAATATTATTTTGTCAACCCAGATAATGAGTTTGTATCAACCAATCCTCACAAATACCACACTTGATTGGTTTTGGTGTAAGTATGAGTAAAATATATAGATTGATTTCAAAATTTTGTCCACAAGAGCACTTTTTGAATCGTGATCGCATAGTGATCGTATCATGACTTTGACGAGACGTCACACTGGTAGCATCGTTTTTTATGAACGTGATCATGAACGTGAGCGTGTAACGTGACGGTCGGAACGTGAACGGTTTTGAACGTGAACGAGCGAAACGATTCATCGTGATCGTGGTCTATAACATCGGCTGAAAGGTGAGCTTTCTACTAGTGGTCATACCACAAACAACTACATTGACAAGTGACAAATCTAAAACTGTGCCCTTCTTAGGGGGAACAAAAATGGACAAGACTTCTGAGCAAGTACGCGTGAAACAAAAAACCAACAAGCCCGGGACTTATCTAGACACCTCGAAGAGGACATTGATGTTGAATTGACCGACTAAGAATCAAAAGATAATGACTTCCTCGACGCAACCATACTAAAAAGGAAGCTACTATTCAAACAAAAAGAAGACAAACCCTCAATATCAATTAGGGTGAAAAACCATAATGAGGCACTGTCCGAACAAGAGGAACCCATGGAAACTGTAGAAAAGACAAAGGTAGACAGCTCCAAAGATAAAAAAAATCCAAACAAAAAATCCCACCTATAGTAGTAACAGGGACAGCAAACTACTCTAAGATAGCTAAGACAATGAAGGAAAACATGACGGGGACTTTCAAGATATTCTACATTAAATATGGACTTAAAGTACACGCATCATCCATTGAAGACTTCAAGACTCTCCAAGCATTCCTTAAGAAAACAGGTCAAGTATATCACACTTTTACTCTTCCAAGGGACAAACCCTTAAAAATAGTGATCAAAGGACGTCCACCTAATATGCCTACAGACGAAATTAAAGATGATCTTCATGCAATGGGCTACACACCGATAGATATCAGACAATTCACATCAAGGACCCAATCAGAAAATAACTCACAAGACAGCATCAAACCTTTACCATTCTTTATCTGCACACTCACAAGAACCAATGAAAACTTCAAACTATTCCAGGAAAACTATATAAACAATACCAGAGTCAAAATAGAACACTACGTGCAATCTCCAAACTTCATATTAAATTGCCATAGTTGCCAAAAATTTGGTCATTCCAAAAACAACTGTTCCAATAACCCAAGGTGCGTCAAATTCCTGGCTCCCCATTTGACTTCAGACTGCCCAAAGAAAGATGTCACAATCCCAGCCAAATGTGCCAACTGCCGAGGAAATCTTACCTCGAATTACTCCAAATGCCCCGAGTATAAAAAAATAATAGAAAAAATAGAACAGAGACAGACAAAAGAAACCAAACCATTCACCTCAAGAGCAAAAAATGACTTCCTTCCACTATCAAGCAAGACTACGCCAACAACAAACACTACCAATTCATCACGTTCATATAGCGACATCTTACTAAGCAAACGAGACGGCCCATAAAAACAGAAAGAACAAGAACAGAATACCCCATTCAACTTTAAAGACATACTTACGATCTTCAAAGAACTGAATATATATGCGGATTCCTAAAACATCTTAAAACTTACTTAACAGAAATTAAACCGACACAAGATAAAATGTCCAAACTCATGGTTATCACAGAAGCAGTGACCAACTTTTACTTTGGTTCCAACGATGACTAAACCAAAAACTAGAGATAGAAATACACTTAGAATCCTCATATGGAATGCCAACGGAGTCCTGCAACAGAGCCATGGATTCGAATAACTACTAAAAACCTACGCAATTGACCTGGCACTCATAGGCGAAACACACTTAAATACAAATAAACGATTCAATATCTCAGGATATAACATGTACAGAATAGAAAGAGAACACGGAAGGGGTGGGTAGTAGGGGTGGTACAGCTGTTCTCATAAAAGATTTTCTACCACCCTACAGGGCAAACATTCATGACTCAGAAAACCTCGAGGCCACAACTGTAACAGTCAACACCAAAACCGGTCATATCAACTTTGTTGCCGCCTACAACCCTCCATCCAAGATTCTTCTTAAAAACGACCTTGATAATGTAACGACTAACAATCACTTCCTGTAGGGGGCGACCTAAACACTAAAAACACATTTTGGAACAGCCGGACAACCAAAAGAAATGGAAGAATATAAGAGAAACATTCAACTGAGACAGATTACAACGTGATAGCTCCGAAATCTCCAACCTTCTATCCCGGAAATCACCTTCAAAGACCAGACGTTCTAGACGTAATATTAACAAACCTGAAAATAACACCTGAATCCTTTACAGTACTTCAATAACTTGACTCTGACCACGACCCAGTACTCTGTGAATGGGACTTTGACACAGAACACCTAATAGACTTTTGAAATCACTACACTATAAAACACTGTGAAGGCAAACCATCCCTATCAACAGCATAGTACTAAACAATAACGTTGCCTCTCACAAATAAGTGTGTGACACAAAGTTAAGACAGCGTGTTTTCCATACGTGTTGTAAAATCAAAGTCAAATAAATAACTATTTTAGATTGTTAGTATCTAAATCATTGAGGGGAGGGGGTTGAACAGAGAAGTTACATAGCTTCCATAAACGTTTTTAAGTATTAATTGGTGGAGGCCAGATCTAACAACCTAGACGATTTCAATCAGTGCTGTGTAACTGACGAGCTTTGGTAAATATTTAGTGTTGTGTTCACCATGCCTGGATGTTAGAAAGAACAAGCAAATATAGGGAAAATGGCCGGGAAACGACTAAGTCCAGTTAATAAACGTGAGTTGCTGAAACGATGGTTCCGCTTAGAACTCTTAGTGTGTCACTCTTTAGTTCTATCTTAGTTTAGATATAATACCCATCACATTAGTCTACTAAATTGTCAACCATTTCTTTTAGTATTTTTATAATAGAATACTGTTAAAATCAGTTTTTTATACTATACATTATTCCACTCTTATTATTACCGTTCCTTAGCTGACAGGTAAGCGCCATTAGGAACCGGAAGCGCGCAACAAAACCTTAATTTCAATTCAAGTAGAGGCCATTAGATCCTTAAAAACAAACTCTTGAAGTCCTTCAATAATTAATATAATAATAAAAAACTTACGAAATTGAATCACTATCAGCAGCAGTAAAGCTATCGTAGTCAACTATTTGTGTGTTCTTCCTTCGCCTGTAAAAAAGAAAAAAAGAAGACATTAAACGCATGTATATTTATCTAGATGTCTATTACTATGTTACCATAAAAGTATTCCCCTTTGCAGATTTTTCTAAGAGTTATTAATTGTAATTTTCATGTTTGACGTTTTGTGCTCATGTATGGTAAAGATAGCCATGGAAATATTGCGTGAGAATACAGGTGATGTGCAGTGTTATTGTAGGGGGGGCTATAGAGGAGAGTAATAATATTATTTACTTCTTTATTTTACATGATATTCTTCTTTACTACTCTGATACCAAAACTTACTCTAAAAATTCTAACATATATCACTTTACACAAAACAAACTAAACCACACGGAAATTTTACACAAAACAAACTAAACCACACGGAAATTATTTTGTACAAGCAGTAGAGAAAACAGACTCTCCTACGAATGTCTAGTCTCACCAAAGATACCTATTACCATTATTTATATCCTTGAAGCTTTAAATAGCCAATTAAATTAATGCAGTTTTATATTTTTAGAATATTTTTTGCTAATAATTGTTTACGAGATGAGAGCATAACATAATAGCATGATGTTTATGTTTTGATTAATTCTTTAATAATAAAATATAACAAGGGATATCAATTTGTAAACATGTTAAAAATATAGTTAATAAACTTGAGAAGAATAAAATCTCATAAAACAGAAAAAATAAATCTACTGATAAGAGACCAATAAAAAGTGTATGATGTAATATTAATTACATATATAAATTTTGTTATTCTTGTATCCAAAATTAATTACTTCTTTAATCTATCAATACATCTAGCTTATATATTTTATCCAATTTATTTTTTGACATATTTTTGTTTAAATTTACATCCAAACAAGAAAATAGATAGATTAATTTAGTAAAACTATAGCAAATAGTTATTTTATATTATATTAAAGCCTTTGCAGCCCATATTTATCTTTAATATTGACAGCACACCTGGTATAAATAGGCGGGCACATGGACTAAACGTAGGCTCCTCTAGTCTGATCTCACAGTAACAGGGAGGCCAAGATTCTAATCACGCCCAGGGATGCTGATAGGTTTTAAAATGGTCCATCCCTTTCCTTACTCGTGAATGAGGGGACTTTTCCTACAAACTGTGCCTTCCTCATACCTACCCATCAGTGTAGGTAGATGTAACTCAACATATAATCACCTGACACGCAGGACATAGTAAGCTACTCCAGCTCCTCCCAGCAGTAGAATCAGGATGACCGCTAGAGCTATCACTCCACCGAGAAGACCTCCGCTGTTCTCTGAGGCTCCAGTTGAACCCTGGCTGGTTGATGAACTCAACTGTGACACCTTCCATGAGGGGTTACTACTTGCAAGTTGACTGGAGTTGAACAAATACAAGATTGTTAATGGGCAGGTGACAAGAGTTGAACAAATAAAGATTGATATTGACTATTTGACTGTAGTTGAACCATAACAGTATTGATAGTGACGAGTTGACTGTAGCTGAACCATCACAGTATTGATAATGACTATATTACTGTAGCTGAACCATAAAAAATCTCTAGTGACTAGTTGACTAGGGTTGACCAAACACAAGATTTCTACTGGCCTCTTGCCACTCATGAGCAAAGGAGCCAGGGAACACACAGAACCAATCTTAAATTTTATGACAATGTTATATTTTAAAGAATTACATTAATTAAAATATCAAGATTAACTACAATGGGAAGTAAGCTTACCTTTCACACAGCCGCATTAGAGTTGAGTCTGTTTTGATATTTACTAGGAATACAATAACAATACAAAAAATCTATTTGTTGTGATGTTCATAGTCATAGTGATACATAAAATTTATTAAAGCACCCCTAGCCAATATACTGAGATGTGAACCCCATTCTCCCCATCCCTACCCAATGGTGATACCGACACGTAGGACCGTAGGCCAGTGATGTGAATATTAATTTTGTAACTAATAAATAATATTAGAAAAATAATTTATTTGAATTTTTAAATAGGTGATTTGAGGGTAATTTTCCTTATATAAACATAGCTCCTAGACTCACTCTAGAAGAATGTTTTTACATCTTTTATTGAAGAATCTTACGTTCCCTGAAAAACCAGAGAACAACAGATATGTGGTCATCTGACGAACTCTAAACAAATCACAAGAACGCAGCTCAAAGTGTATTAGTAGAAACAATCTCAGCTTTGTCCGTGCTTATCCACACAAATCTGCGTTCATGAATCAATCAAATTTCAAAACCATCCAATTCATCAGTTCTACGCATACGCCTAAGCCAACAGACTCAATTAGTGCATGCACCTAAAAAGCAATTCCCAAGCAAAAAACTGCATCTACTTGTGGGAGATGGTTTGTATTAACTCAAGTAAAAATACACGTGGGAATCATTCTGATTCTGAGTTGATTTTTTCACTACACAAGTAATAAATAGACAATCTCTATCATGTTAGTAATCTAAACATTTTTCTTAATATTATGGGGGAACACATTCTGCGAGTGTATGGATTGCTCACTTAATCAAAATTCTGCTCTAAATTTTCGGCTACTTTAAGAATAAAGGTTTAATTTAGGAGTTTACTGCAAAAGAACCTTAGGTGGCTAAGGCCCTTTTCACTTCAATCGTCTCTTTTGATTATTTATAGTTTTAAGTCAATGCCTTCCAAATTTCATGATGATATCTTTGCAACTGAGCTAATCATGGGACTTTTTGTAAAACAATGTTGGCGTAATTTTCGATTGCAAGCTGATCCCAGCCAAGTCAGATATGATCAGGTGATGTAGAAGTAATTGTTATTACTATATATGTGTTTTTAATAATGCTTATTAACTGTTATAGTAGTAATATAAAGTAAATTTTAACATTTGAAAGTTTGAAAGTGGAAGAGGACGTTGATTTTAGTTGAGTGATCAAACACTGGAGTAATGTATTAAAAACATTTTTCCAGAAAAAACCTACAGCCAAGGATACTACTTTATTAATCCAGAAGTGCTGTAAGCTAGTCTTAATTCCACATAGTTCTATTCTAGCTACTAAGACATACACATCTGTTAACCAGAAATTCTCATTCATGAAGAGACCCATCACTTTTGAGCAAAATTTGGTGGATAAGATCCCTCAAGTACCAACAAATAAACTTAAAACCAGTAAAGAAAAATACTTTCGAAGCTTTTTTGGATTTCTGGAAGAGCACTCTAAACAATTATGTGTAAAAGTTCTTACCCCTCACACTGATGAACTAAATGAACATCAGAGCACAAATAATGAAGACGCAATGAGTGTTGGTGACGAGACAGACTTATCTTAATCATCCGACACTGACTTATAGATTAGTCTTTTTAATTAATTCTTGCTTTTTTTCTGGCATAATAAATAATATAAAAATTGAAGTACTGTAAATAAATAACATTTTGGGTTTAAAATATGTTTCAGTAAAGTTGCTACTGGAACAAATGGCTTGATGCTAAAAAGATCTAGTTAGATCTTTTTCACAATTTCACTTCGTAAATACTATTTAATATAATCCATAAGTAATCATTTAAATAGGTACAAAATAAATAAGATGTTTATACAATAATATACATAGTAAAATTATCTTTTGCTTAAAACAATGCAAATCAATCATTTTCTTTAGCTTCAATTTTCTCAGAACATTGATTTGGAACTAAGACTTTTTTTTTTGCAGCAAACTCCACAATTTTGAATGCTCTAATTGTGGCCAATGATTATCACTGTAGCTACAAATAAGTAGTAACAAAATCCTGCCAGCTGGACCTTTGACGCATTATTTAGTCGTGAGACTACTCTTCTGCAGTTCTTAGACTTAAAATCTAGATCACATCCATTATATCCATAGTTGTACGAAGGGGGGTTTGTGGGGTGCACTACCTCTCACCCTTAAATTTTCCGAATATTTTAGTATAAAATCTTAAAGATGGCCATGTATCAAATATCAAATAAATAGACACATTCAAATTTCAAAAATTTGCCAGGGAAGGACAAATACAAGAAGCTTCAAGAGGCATTCAATTTTCAAAAATATTTCATGCAAATATCACTTTAGATGGCCAAAGGAGCAACACTTCTATTAGCTAATAAAAGCATTACATCTTCAAAAATGTGTTGGGAGAAGATCACTTTAAATAGTTTCTTAAGGCATTTAATTTAAAAAAAGATCCCGGCGAGGACTAATATAAATAACTCTTAAGGGCATCTAATTAAAAAAATTTTAGGTGTAAGATCACATCCTATAGCTTTGAGGATGATATGTTAAAAAAAAATCATGTGAAGAACACTAAGTAATTTCTATGGAATTTCAAAATAAAATTAAATCTAGATGAAGACCACTTCAAATAGATTTTAGGGAATCTAATATATATTTGAAAATACTGGTGAGCACTTATTAAAATAACTCTTAGAAGCACCAACATTCAATTTTTTTTTCGAAGTAGGAATAATCAAAATAGCTTCTAGGAGTATCCAAAGTTCAAAAATAATTGAGGAAATAATATCCTAAATAGCTTTTAAAAAATATAATTTTTAAAACTCTCCAAACGAAGAACACTACAAATAGCTTTTAGGAACATCCGATTTTCAGACATTAACTGGTTACGAGGAGAGTAAAAAGTACCTGATTTCTTTTTTTTACTTACTCCCCTCCCTCCCTACAATATAAAATAACAATATTATTATTTCTTGGATTGTAATAGCATTTCTTAACATCTTGTCATAAACTTAGGATTTTGAAACCCTACTCCCCTCAAATTAAATTATCCCTAAGCCTATGATCGTATCACCTTTGATCCATAAACTTGCAATTTAAAAATAATATTTAAATGGGTTAAGTAGAACAATATGAATTGCAGTTTTACAATTAATTATATTTTTGTAAGTTTTGATATGATAATTCTAAATGTAATTAATGTAATTATTGCTTTTATTAAAGGAAAAACTTAATAAATTTATGCTTTAATTAATTTAAAAAAACATGTTTGAAAGAACTTAAGAAATTTCTGATGAAATAAACTACCGCTTTCTAAAAGTATGTATATCTCTCTTATCATTTTTGAAATCTGTATTTTTTACCACATTCTCGAAACTATCAATAAGCTTTTATTTTAAACAAATATATTATACAAATCGGTGTGTAGAGTTCTAGGAATAATTGTCGAAAAAATTAATTCTCGTTTTTAATATATATGAATGAAGTAATTTAAATAGCGTGGACCTTAAATTTTTTACTATCACTTTATTTTTTAAATGTAATAACCCAACAAAATGCTTTCAAAATAGCTCTCTAAACTCCTTAGTGAAAAATTGAGTAGTACAAGAGAAACATAGGCAATCACATTACACACATAATGACTCAAGCAAATACCATCTTCTAAATTAATTTAAATATGACAGAGACCTCTTTAAACCATAAAATCTAAAGTTCCTTATAAAGGTCTCATGATTGTCCAACAGATGGAAGCACCGACTCAATTTGAGTAGAAATTGAACTCTGCCTCACTTTTCCTAGTATCCCTGTAAACTTTGGTTTTGCTATCAAATACATTCATTGACCTCAAATATAGAAACAAGGATAATTTATTATTTTATTTGCACCAATCTTTACGCGAAGGAATTATGGTGGCCTACGTTATATAAAATAAAATTCAACTGTGCTAACCACTATTCTCATCCTAATGCTTGTAAAATAATTTTATATGAAGTAGATGACTCACTCACTTATTAAAAGTCTTGGCTGGAACAGGCTCTTGCGTCGTTTTATCTATGGCGTAGATGACCATGTACAAAAGCGACGATTGGGTGTCCTCTTCAGCCCTGAGAACTCTAGACAGACTCGAAGAAGAAGATCGTATGGTTGCCTCAGTACTTGGAACCACCGCAGATAGCAGCACCTTCACTGAGTAGTTCAAACTATTTCCTATCGCAAGGACGGTTTCATTGGCGTCTTCTACGAGCTTCCCTTCAATACTCAATACGCTCAGATGTTCAAAGGCAAGGATCTTAATCTGGAATACATAATAGTGTAATGTATAAGTAGAGCAGTTGATATTCACGAACATATCTGAAAATATTTTCTAATTTCTAATTTAATATAAAAAAGTAAAAAAAATAATCAAAGAAGTCACTAACCAAAATTAACAATATGGCTTCAATAATATTTGTTAATCTTAAAAGCTTAGCCAGACGTCTTACTAACCATTCGGGTTATATGATCTAACAAAATTTAAAGTAAAATTTTGGTTACATGCATCCATAACCAAATATCAAAATGACCTTTTATATAAACCACTAAATATTTAATATAGAAGTATGAAGTCAAAATCTAGACTTATTTCTCGAAATATTGCTGGAAATTGGCGATGGAGTCCTTGAAGAGCACGAAGGCAAGTTGTCTTTAAATAACTCTCATATATGCGTCCTGGTCATGTAAATCCAGGAATTTGTCAATTTTATTTATCCTGATATTCGTCTCTTGCAATACAAAACTCTTTTGTGGTTCCAGGAGTAAGCTATTATAGATAAAAAATATGAATCGTTTGATAACATTAACGACCGTATTCTATAACAGATTTAAGAGCCATACTGCATTTACATGTCTATTAACACTATATTATTTTTATTTTTAAATTCCAACAATCCAGTCGGTTTATCCATTCAAGCTCTTCAATTAAAATTTGAGTACCTAATATTTTACTATGTAATTTTAATACACCTAAAATGTGTAAAGAGATTCATTTACAGGTAAACAGTCTGCAAATCTTTATCAAAGAGGCCACTGTCATGACAGAATCCACTACAAGAAAATGGATCGTGATACTATGAATGCACATGAGTCCATCTGACCTACCCTTCCAGTTTAAATGCATGCAATTTCCCACCAAGTTTTTCTATGCGATAACCATCAACACAGTGCAAGGACCAACCCTAAGGTTGGCAGGGGCTCCAATGTAGCAGTAATAAATTCATGGGTAAAAAGAAATGCGAGATCAATTTTTTATTTTATCATCAATGGAGTTCAGATAAATGGAGAATCTTTTTAAGTGAGCTGTGGATGAAAGTTAGTGCAATACATGAGAAAATATTCAGCATCTAACAACCTAAATATAACTCAACATTTTCATGAATATACAATGAATTCGAGCTACTCGGTGGTCCATCATGAAGCAAAGATGAAAAATAACCCAGAAATCACGAATAAAATATTCAGGTGTGACCATTGTGGCAAAGATTCTAGCTACATTAACCTCAAAATATAAACCACTAAAAGTGGCGTGGAATATTCTGGCAGTTGTTGATAAAACAGTTGCAATTTTAACCAATCGATAAAAAAATAACTGACGAGACTGACAGAGGACAACACAACAGCCAATGTTTTTTCACTCATATCTTGGCATGGAAACATAAATACAAATGCTGCTAAAGATGAAAGAAATGAGTTGGACACATAAACAAGCCAAGTAAAGTGTTTCTACTACGGAAATAAAGGAAATTTTGGAAAAATATTAAAAGAACAAGCAAAACACGGATAAAAGAGAAGGAGAGAAACCCAACTAAAACGTAACGTTGGGATTTATGGTTTCGTCGATTGATAGTGGTAAAAGTTGTGAAAAGTACACGAATAAGAGTGTGCAGGCCATAGACAATGGTGGCAGTGTCATGTCGTCTCTCAAAAAAGAAATAGAAATGGCAAACTGATATATAGGTGACGTGTGGTTGACTGACAGTGGTTATATAGGCATATAATTTACCGAAGGAATTAGTTTGAAGAATAATAATTGATAAAAGGTGAACCTGTTTCACTTGGTGACAATGGTGAATGTTTGGCGTTAAGATGTAGTATAGTAATGGAGGAAGAACTGTTACAAAAATAAAACAACAAGCTCAATCAAATGGGAGAGCACTCACCTTCTGCCCTGTTGAACTTAAACACTGGAGCACATGTGCCGTGACCTCCTCTCTCTATGACTCAATCCCACGGACTAAATGAAGATATGATCCAACGGTCTGCTCACGAAGGAAGCCCCGACCAGAAACAAACAAGTGACGGCAATTCCACGAGTTTAGTCATCGTTTACGCAGCCTGGATGGTTCCAGAACTTTCTACGAGTTCCTAGAATCACCGCAGTCCTTCTTAAGTGAGGTTTGTCTCCCCTCTTCCACTCCATTTTCCCCTCCCTTTTTACCTCTCTCTGTGGGCATGCCATGTATTCGTGCTGGATATATATTGCGATTTTTCTTTTGTGGGAGCACTCATTGTATCCCTGGCTTACTAGGTGAAAGTGGCAAATTAAGCTTATAATTAATTATATTCTTCAAAATTCTCTTTCGGTTATATTATGGGGAACCTTTCAAAATTATTATTTTCGGACTTATTTATTTAAATTTCTAAAAAGGGATGGGTTTTTTGGTATCAGCGTGGTTAATTTGTATCCACGTATCTAATAGTATTTTTCTACTAGAGGAACCTAACCATTTTCCTATGCAACGTAACTTCTGTTCAATCACTTGGCGGCTTGCGTCTAATTGCGCTCTTGCTGTCTGTCTGATTGGCAGTTGATGTTAATTTCTGAATAGTTTGAGTATGTTTAATTTAGATAGTTTAAATTTACATATTGTTATGTGGGGACTAAGCACTTTAACATTAAGATATGTGCTTATAACTTTAACTGTTTAAAACTTATGTTATGTTGTGGTGATAAAACCAAATAGATTTGTATGAGTAAATAATTCCTTGATGGTCTAAATTAACATTTATCATGTGGGAATCGAGGACATTAACTGTAAGCAATATACTCATTTATGGCTTGGAAATTAAAACATGATATTACGAGAAGGAAGCGCTTAAACTATTAGCGTAATGCTTTGAATCTTTGATAACTTTGAATTACATTAGATTACTATGGGAAATTGGAATGCTTTGGTTCCTTAGATTTATGTATTATTACTTAATCTCTTTACACTCCCGTTTGGGCTGAGTATATATATTTATTACTGTTCTATTAAACTTTGATGTATTTGTACGTTGTTAGGATTGTAAGATATCTCCAAGTATATCATACGATACGAATTTTAACTTAAATCACGTTAGAGTACGCATTATTAGCGCATGAGTGTAAGGCGCTTAGTAAATGATGTTGACATTGCGTCCTTTGGGACTTTAATTATTGTACAGTACCTTAGCCGCAAGGTAGCGGATTTGTTATAATTGGTAGTTATTACTTTTTCTCTAAAAACATTATGAAAGAACAAATAATTCTCATCAGGTTACTATACATATTTTAAATAGAGTTTAATTCATTTTCAGACTTTTTAGTCGTAGCTTGTTGTTCACTACCCTTGATGGTAGTCTCTCACTTTAAACTGAAATTCACGTAAATACTAACTAAATAATATGTTTATGTTAAATTTTAGTCATGTTTATTATATATTATATTTAACTAAAAATGTTTGACTTGACTCCTCGCTTTGGGAGATACCACAGCATTTTTAATATTTATTGTGTACCATCTATTTCTAATATGTCAAATAAAACATATACTGTTATTCTCTGGTAACTTCTTGATTGTTATTTCTCACGCTTCCACGCAAGATTAGTGTAGTTACATAACTGGTGAATGGTAAGTGGCAGCACATGCGAATTGAAAATACTTTGTGTGTGATTAAGTTGATGAAAAATGTAGTTTTTATTGGTGTCTATACAACAAAAAATTGTTATATGATTTTTCAAGGATAATATATAATGCCATGATGGTCACTTTTCTGCTCAGGGCATCAAACAAAATAATGGCATTTGTAGAGTTTTTATTAGGGTTAGAATCTTACAATATTGTGACCGGGCAAACTTGTTAAAAAATCCACAAATGTGGCATGAACGTTTTGAGCTCGTAAATAAAATATACTCAAATACCTGGTGGAAAAATAAACTGTGAAAGTGTCATACTGAGCATTGTTTCAGATTCTTTCAGTGAATCGTGCTCAATTTGGAAATAGCACAGATTTGAATTCAAGAAAGGAATATTAAAATTATCCACTTATCCATTTGGATGTGTGGGGGCCAGTTTGGATGGAATCCCTTGGAAGTGCAAAATTTTTATTTCTATTTAAAGATAACATGCCTCGGTTAGACATATGTATCTTTTATGGTTCAGATTGGATGCTTTAGAGAAGTTCAAAGAGAAAGGAAGAATACTATCAGTAAAGTTGGAATACAATATGAGGACTTGGCTAACTGTTAATGGCACCGAGTATTGCAACAAGGAAATGAAATCGTACATTGTATCGAGAGTAAAAGTAATGGAAAACATAGCCCCATACATGCCAGATTAAAATTGTAAATCTGAACTTCAACAGATGCCAAGACAATGTTTCACGCAAAAGATATTCCAAAACTCTTGTTGGCTGAGTCTATAATCACCGAAGTGTACATACTCAACCTTACACATACAAAATAATATGTTGAGATATCACCGTCCATGTAGTGGATGAAGAAAATGCCTACTATATAACTCTTACGAGTATTTGATTATGTAGCATATATGCATGTTCAATTTTTTTTTTGACAAAAGCTCGTTTTAAAGGAAAATAAAGTTTTAATTGATGGACACCTTGGCAAATCAGCACGTACTGTTTGTATGATCCAAACTAAAATTGCATCTCAGCTTAAATAAATGTTAATTTCAATGAAACAGCTGGGAGCACATGCACATGAACCAGAAATCACTGACGATGAGGATGAAATTTATTTAAATCCAATTCAAATTATGTCTTAACAAAATAATAAATATAAATTATTGAGGGAGCGAGGTAAAATCTAGCTACCATTTAATTGATGTTGATTGCAGATAAGTCAAATAAATACTAGAGTCAATAATAGAAACACTTAAGCAATAATTTGAAATAACAGTTGATGATGCAATTGTGTATGTTTTTATGCAAATTAAGTGCGATCGAGAGAAAAGAATGATGTTTATACATCAACGAACGTAGACGTGTCAATTATGACACAAAATTAAGATGGCCAATGCAAAAAAGAAGTGAACATATTATCTGATCCGTACACTACACTGGGTCAAGTAGAACAAGAAAGTAAAATGACTGAAAATGTACCTTTCTAAGAAAATTTAGGCTCTAATAGCTTTCTTATACTAGTTTCGCGACCAGATATCACGTATGTGGCAAGCAAAGTTAGTTGATTTTGTAATAGACAAAATAAAAGTAATTGGTCAGCTGTTAAAATAATAATGATATATTTAATGGATACAGCTAATATTGAATTAATATAGAAAATAGAACCAAGGATGATAAGCTTATGTTGTTTGGCTATTCTGACGCTGATTTTGCTCGTGGCATTGATAGTTGCAGATCAACCATAGGATATGTATGTATTGTGTGTAATTAATTCACTTGTCACGCGGAGCTCACGACTAAAAAACCTAATTACGACTACTCCAACTGGATCTGAATACATGACAGCTGCAACTCCCTCAAAAGAGATCGTAAGGTTAAGACAACATTTACATGATCTTGAATGTAGCCACTGTAGTGCTATAGTATTATACGTAGACAACCAAAGTAATAAACGTCTGGTTTACAATTCAGAGTCCCATAAGAAAGCCAAGCATCTGGATATTAATAATAATAATAAAAATTAATAAATTAATAATAATTACTATGACTATTAAGTGCAGCAGGTGGTGCTTATATTAATAATAATAATACTAATAAAAAGTAATAATAATAATCATTATTATAAGCACCACCTTCTGCACTTAATGATAGTCATAAAAATACTACTACTACTACTACTAATAATAATAATAAAAGTATTAATAATAATATTTATTATTATTATAAGCACCACGTCATGCACGTAATAATAGTCATACAAATAAAAATAATAATTATTATTATTGATTTATTAATTATTATTATTATTATTACTATAAGCACCACGTGATACACGTAATAATAGTCATAATAATACTACTAATAATATAATAATAATAATAATAATAATAATAATAATAATAATAATAATAAGCACCACGTCTTACTAACCGTTCGGGTTATAAACTCACTTATGCTAATGTGTAATGGTAGGATGATTGTGAGATGAGATTAAGAACCTACAGTTTAACGTTGGATCCGAACCACAGTGCAGGCCTGGCATTCCACAAATTCACAAGTTTTGATACATACACGTCGGGTAAGAGGTGAAGGAAGGGATTGTAGTTGATGCCACCATTGGTGAGCTTCATCTCGAGAAAATGCCGTCGAGGAATGAGAAACTATTTATTCTTGCCTTGCTATGTATAAAAAAAGACGGAGGGCAAGAGAGATTTATGTACATACGATGTTATCTTCAAGACTGAATAAAAGTCTGTAGTATTCGTCATTTGAGGATCTGTGGACAGTAATATTTTTAAAAACTACTTTCACATGTTCAAATCATAATTTGACGAATATATGGCCTATATGAAAGAAGACGCGACAATCAAATTAAGAGCAATATCCCACCAAAAGTAGCAGTTGCGCACGCAATTAATTGCATTGTGTAATAGGTTACTTTTAAACAATGCCCCAGCTCAAGTGTGGACAACTAAAAGCTGACCGTGCAGTTTCATTGCATGGAAATTCTCTTAAATTGATTGCTGACCATTAACCTGAAGTTTCCTCGTGCAATGGGATTCATTTAAACCAATCCTTCTTTACATTTTAATCAGTTAGTTGCATGCAACAAGTAGCCCCGTGTAATAGGAGCCTTACACTACATGCTGGTGATCATTATTTTAACCTTGAATGAAAGCTCTTTATAATAATGACAACCCGATCTAACAACATAGTTGTCCCTCAATATCGTACTACATGTTTACCTTCACCACAAGCCTCTCAGATTGAAGACACCCTTGTCCACCATCCAAGTCCTTGGCTATCACGTTGAACTCAGCGTCTTTGAACTGGAAGTGATTCTCATTGGGGTAGATCACACCTGTGTGGGGGTGGATCACGAACCAACTACTGACGTCTGACTTTTCGATCTCATACCTGATTAAGGCGTTAATACCTATATCCTTGTCGGTAGCCTGAAATCCCACGCAAGAAAAAAGTGATCAATTGTTACTCATTATACAGTATCACTTTCAATACCAACTATTTATTATATCTGATTTAAAATTAACTAAACTATAGAAACTTGTTGTTACAAACCAACTTCAAGGAAGTTAAAGTTTAACAGGAAGAATCTTATCAGACACATAGAAAAGTTACTAGATTTAATTTAACGTAATCATACGTCAGTTAAATTGATATGCAGATGTCACTTAAGATATAGATTATCAATACCTTAAATATGACACTAATAATCTAGTAAAAGGTTATCAATTTTGATCTATAAAACATGTTTATACGAGTACTTTCAAAAATATGGCGCTTCCTTTGAAAATAGTTTAAATGTGTCAACCAGCATATCTCTGGAATTTCTTCGCACAACCGATCCGCTCTGGATCCCAGGCTGAGAGAGTCACGGTTAGCCTCGTTACTAGCTCTTCAAGCTCGGAGGAAGAAATGAATATATCACGTTATTTAAGTTTATAAAATAATGTATTACTTGACATTATACTATTAGTTATACTTATAACTTGTAACGTCTACAGATTATTTGCTTCTTAACTGTCTACTTCTATCTGAATATTCTCTTTACCTTGACAGTTGCCACGTTTTGAGGGAGGAGTTGTTTAACAACTTTAGTGTCTGGGTAGCCGACAATCAAGGGGTTCGTGCCTTCGAACTCAGGATTATTATCATTAATATCTGTGATGACTGTCAGGAAATACATATCTCGGTGACTGTTTCTCAGATTTCTCAGCGGGTACCTGAAGAATAAAAATTTAATGTTAATGTGTTCTAATGTACAAACCGCGTCTGAATATTAGTCTAGACTATCTTCATATTTACAATAAAGGAAGTAGGATGAGGAATGTTAAATATATAGGGATTGTACCCACATTTTTGTGTTAGGAGAGTTAAAAACAATTTTGAATAAAACAGTAGGCCTACAATAGGCCAAACAGGAGATTTGAATTACGTCCTCTCTATCATCGGCAAACTTAATCATACGTTTTGACGTGCAAGCCCACGTTCCATTGATGCGGTGATATGGGCACTTAAATGCAAGTCACATTTTGTGACTTAATAAGCTTGGTAGCCAACTTGTTTTAAAAACAATAATTTTTCCCTAGATTAAGAAGTGTGTGTGACCATGGCGGGGGCCAAGGTATATGTAACGTTAGGGTAATATTATACTGGGTCTAAGTGGACGAAAAAGTCAGTGTTTTAATTAAGGAAGGATGTGCTGAGGGTGGTTTTTCATATTCCATTTTTATTTCTTTTTCACTATTATCTTACCATGATAATGGAGGTTATCCTACATTTAATAAAACATAAACTATAAGCTATGACGCTTCAGATTATGTGGTTTATAAATTTGTATTAAAATCTGCAAATTAAAATATTTATGAACGTATGATGAAGCTAAGTCTAAGGAATAATCAAATCCACACTGGTGCTATCATGATCTAATGCAGACGTATCAAACTCATTTGATCATAAGGGCTTGATTAAAAATACTGAGGATACTGCATTTAAAAATAAACCTCACATTGTCTGTATTTTAAGTAAAGTCACTCCATTCTTAAAAAAATTGTTATTTTAAATAAGTATTCAAACTAGGTCAAATTCTCTTACATGTGCTTTTATTTTACAGAAAATCATTTATTTATTTATTTACTATCATTAGTGTGCTGTGCTTTAAATCTGGTGTAGAAGTCACTTTCATAATTAATAAGGGATGTGTGTTCGATAGCCGTGCTATTCCATTTTATAAGAGAAAACAATTATTCACAACCTCATGTGCTGCCAAACATTGAATATATTTGTTTGAAAATTTAATAATTTGTTGGAATCAATCTCGTTCGAGTAAAGAGTAAAAATTTTGTGCACCTACCTTACTTATTATATTCCTCCAAATCATGAACAAATTGTCCTTATCTTAAATAATTTAGTTATATAGCTATTCTAATCAGATGAAAAGGGCGGTTTGAACGTTGGTTAGTCAAAAGTTCCACGGACCTCACAGAATCATGGGTAAGAACAAAGTTGTAAATTACTGGTATAAGTCATGAGGCTATCAAAATATTGGATTTGTTCTAATGAGGGGTTCTAGATTCGAATCTTATTAGGATGCTATGATAGGTGGTTTAAATCAAGGTGTATTATTTATCACTGTGTATTTTTTCATTTATTTTCCACGCAGTTGCACTTCTTATGACCAACCTAAATTATCCATACTCTTAAATTAGGTGTTTATTAATTTTTTTTTGAATGCGATAACCAAGTTTATAAAGCTAATTCAAATAACAACAGTTGTTAGATGTATATATGTTAACACATGCAGATAGTGAAATGTTTCATTCGGATTAATTTCAAAGTCTTTGCTCTTAACAACTGACCATGGTTTACTTCTGTCAGATGTTCCATCAGAGGTAGCTTCAGAATGTGTCTCATCATTGGGACAGGAAATATTCACTTGGAGCAGAACTTCTGCGACACTCATATTTTTAAATATATTATCTTCTCTATCTATGCCAGAAGTAAGTATCGTGCCATTTTCATAGACAACGTAAAGGCCTGTGGACAGTAAAAATAACTTTTATGGATGAACGAGAAAACAAATGGTTACTAGTTTCTAAATAAAAGGCGGTGTGGGTTTGTGTGTATTTTAAACCTAGCCTTTACTATGGATATTTACATTTCATGTTCCTCCAAGATTAAATAAATGGTATGGAACTCCGCACTAACTTTCTCGCTCCATTGTCTAAGAATAGGAATATTTTCCCAAAACCCGTAATATTTGTGAAATGAAATAATTTACACTATCAAATCTGAGCACAAATTACGCTATACTTACTTAAAATATTTTTTGAATCCCGGTTTAAAAATTTGTAATTTTTTTAAAAAGAATTTAAAGTAATCGTTTGTATATCTAGACTAATAAAAAATATCGATATTGGGTCCACAAAGTTAAAAACTTCTTATTCAAATTTCGATTTCCGGCTACAATTTACAAATTATTAGGGATTGCACATTTAATTGACTATTGAGTCTAAAATGATAGATATAGATCATGGCTGTACAAAAATTTCCCCTAAGAGGTTAAAGGAAAAATAACATAAACTTTTTTAAATAGTTACTTATTTACTCACTTAATGGTATTAGAGAATTATTGCGTTAAAACTGAAGTAGTATTTCTGTAAAACTAAAGCTTACAAAATTATATTAATATATTTGCCAATATCTCAGAAACTATTTGTTGTATTAAGATATATTTTGGATAAACGTTTTTTATTTTAAATATGGCTACAATTATACAATGATAATCTATTAAGTATCTCAAGGAAGGTGCGAATATATGGAAATTTCCACTTTTGTAATGTACTTTGAAAGTCATTTTTATGGAAAAAAGAAAGTAGGCATTTTGTTTATAATCTTAATCATCGCCAACAAATTTTAATTAAATTCGCGAGAACTTATTTTGAGAAAAACGAATATTTCTCCTTTCACTCTTTAGTAAACTACTCTTAATTTTAGGGTTAGACTGACACACAGGCAGACGGAATTGCAAAACCACTTTTTAGGGTTCGGGGGGTAATGAAAAGTTGACATGCATCCACATCTTGGGTTGGATTTTTTTGATGGTTGTAATACGTTGCCTTAATAGTTGGAAAAGTTAAAAAATATAATATATATTTGCGAATAGTTTGAAAATGACTGTTTTGATAAAAAAATATTTCAAATAATTTTTTTTATATAAATAGATATGCATATTTGCAATAATAAGTTATTTCATATCTCAAATACTTACAAAGATATAATTAAAATTTAAAATTTACGCACCAGTACAGAACCCTTAAAGCTATTTTGACAAAAAATTGAGATGACCCAATTTCTAAAAATATTGATCGAAGATTAAAAATAAAGTTTAATCAAAATTGTTAAAGCCAATTTTGATAAAAATCAATTTTTTCTCGTTTTGCTCTTAAAGAAATTACACTTAATTTTAGGTTAAGATATCAAATTCCATATCCCATTAGGGTAACCCAATGAAAAACAACAAAATGTTTAAAAATAGGTTTCGACTAAACTATCCTCAGAAAAACAAAAACATTATATTGTTATTAAAAATAAACATTTATAAATTGAAAGTTTAAAAATACATTATCAAACCTATTTTAAAACAATTTAGATTTTCATAGATTAGTTATTTGTAAAATAGTTTCAAATAATTTACTATTGTGAGTTGTTGGTATATTAGACCCCTCAAACATATGTTATTTTGGGGTGCTTATAACTTCAATTACTGAAATAAATAATAATTATATCAATACATGACCTACAAACTAACTTCCATCCACCCTGACTTAAGCCTATCACTGTTAAAGGGGAACCCAATAATATGGAAATAATACCTTGGACAAACATGTTAACAACTGAATTATTTAAAAATAAATTCATGGCTTTATTTTATAAAAAACTTAATAATGGTTTTTTGATTTAAAAAGCTGCCAATTATGCTTTTGAAAGATATTTTTATAGATCAAGTGCCGGTGAGGCCAACATTTCTTAACGTTTTTATACATTGAAACAAATGAGGCGTGAGTGATTGCTCTCTCTAAGTAGAGTTCCAAGGCCCAATAACGCTTGGTGTGTTTAAAACATTCGTGCTGATGGTCCGTGATTTAAGGTGTCAAGAAAATAATGGACTGAATTGCCGGTGACAAAAATGTTGAGGCTCAAATCTTGAATGGGTGAATTGAGGGTGGATTTATATTATTGGTTAATATTGTGGGTTTCCCATCCCCTCCACGCTGATTTAAGTGCACTTCCTTTAGATCTACACTTCTCATTAGAAGAAATCCTAACCAATATTTAAAACATAATAATGAATACAAGTTTCACAATTGTATAACTATATATATTATTTATATATACATTAATCTAAATTAATTGATATATTATACATATATACACTCTGTCGAGTTTGAAAGGTAGCAACTCGTGACTCACTGAGCCCGCGAGGTATGATATACCTCCACACATGACTGCAGAATAGTTTGCCT